>CM033106.1:9108763-9173436 GCA_019321725.1 Paulownia fortunei
AAAATGGCCCTTTTTCTTCTAATTTTGATATTTCTTTGATCCAATGAAATATAATCTCATAACTTGCTCACGAAACGTGTTGTCTTCTTTAGTTTTATTTTGACTCTTTTTTATCTCATTTTAATATTAACAAGGATAAAATAAGGAAAGTATAAAGGATTTAATATAAAAATATGTTAAAATATGCACTTATCAAATTCCCCCACACTTAACCCTTGCTCGTCCTCGAGCAAGCCTAAAACAAACTTAAACTAATCTATTGTCATTGAAAATTGCGATTGCATTTGGCATATGCAACAAATCTTTAGACCCCTAGATAGCACATAGATGAAGAGTTATAGTCTCATAAGGGTTGCCAGCGTTGATACCCACAAACATCTATGATAACTAACTTTCAACCATTATTCTCAAGAAGCAACAAAGTAATATGGAAATGAAATCAAACAAATGTTGAATCTAGCCCTTAGTCATTCAAAAGTCAATATATTTCCACAATAAACATACTCAAGTGTGTGTGTGAATAGTTAATGTCAATAGTGATGAAACTATGCATACTTCAAACAAGTGAATTCCCATAGAACCTCACAAAAACCATCACTCAATCTCTAATGGAAGAGTTAAACATCATAGGCTCTTCATTTGATACAAATCTCTACTACACCAAAGGCACCATATGAAATCAAAGGGTCTTCAACAAAGGTTGTAATAGGATCAAATGGTAGTGATGTGGGTAAGAAAAAAAAAGGATAAGATGCAACAAAAGTTCTAAAAACTTCATGGGATTAGAGAATAGAGTTTATCAATGAAGAATTCTTATACTCCACGAATTTTAACACAAGGGCCTATTGTTATTGAATTAGACCCCTTTTCATCATTCTTTTTGATTTTGCAACATTCATTTTTAGTTACAACTCGTAATATTTTTAAAAATTTGTAATTTTTTTTGTTTTTGTTTTTTGAAAAGAAACTACCACACACTTATCTTCTATTTCAACCAAATTTCTTTTGTAAGCTCACTTTGTCAATGGAATACCTCTTAATATCTAAATTATTTTTTGAACAAGGGTGGGATAATAGTGTATTTAGGCTAGGTAATAATATATGGTTACTACAAAAAAAGGCTTATTTGTTGAAAGGCTTAAAGTGGCTCACTATGAAAGATGTTATCTTGGAACATCACATAGGGAACAAGCTGATTTGGCCATGGTACTAGAAAGTATAATGTCTTAATCATTTTCAAGTGGTGCTCAATCAGTCGTTTGCCTCGACAGACTAAAAGAAAAAGTTTTAACACTCAACCCCTACATGTCAAAAATCCAAGTGATGATTAAAGCGAGGGCATAAGAACTTTCTATTTTGACATGCTTGTCTCCACATCGAATAACATAACTATTGGTATAAAAAGATTTGAGTATAATTATCACAAATATATATTAACCAAAGAACAACATCAAAATGCAAAACAACACCCATCATCAATCAAACCATACTATTCGTGCTTAATTTTAATCATTGAAGTTGGAAGAACATCAACGACTAAAAAAATTGACAATTCACAAACTTTTGTTAAAAACTTCACAAACTTGCCATGTTTTGAAAAAAAAAATAGGGGTACGTCTCAAGAGTGTTAAAGTTACCCTTTACTCTACCACCATTTTTCATGGTTTCAATGGATCCAAAAAAAAAAATACTATAATTTTTTTTCTTTTAAAAACAAAAATAGAAAAACACACATTGAACATAGAAAATATGATATCAACTATCCCATTTTTCAACCTAATCGAAACATTATCCCCAATATAAAAAATAGATAGAAAAGTAGAGTTTAGAAGATATTACCTGAAATGTGAGTTATTGTTAAATAAAGCTGCAACAACACAATATATACACTATTAGTTGAAACTATTAAGGATAAATTTCACAGGCTGAGAGTCAAATTCATTTTATAATTTAGACTATTGTCCCTATTGAACCAATTCACATGAGCCAAGGCTGGATCAAGTTATGGCACGTATGCTTGAAGTTGATCAATCAGTTGGTCAGGTGTTGGAACATAAATGAGAATTCGTCTCGCACATGGTGAAATAAACCTTTTTATATAGCATGAAAAAAGATATCAAACCATTAAAGAAACCATTAACAATAAGAATACCCACAGGTTTCTGGTGAATATTGAGTTGTGCCTAAGAGACAACTTAGAATAATTTATCTAGTGTACCAAAACCACCAAGTAGAGTGATGAATGCATCCGCATTATTTAACATGTGAGGCATTCTGTCCTTAATATGTAACACTTTTAGCTCATCTCTGATGGTCATACTTGTGATATTCTATACTGTTAAAAGTTTTGGGAAAACTCGTAAGTCTTTGACTTCTCCTACATGACCAGAAGTACCAGCACTCTCCATTAACCCTAGACTATCTCCCCATACACTGAATGAATTTTTATTTCTGCTAATGTTCTACCAAGGTTATTGGTTACCCCTATAAACTAACCATTTTTTTTCTAGATTGGTTCCACAAAAGACACAAATACAGTTGAACTTGCGAGTGGAAAAAACTTCTTTTTCTCTTTTTATTTGAAAGTGAGTTTTGCAAAAGTGGAGTGAGTATAATGTTATTTATTGAGGTGTGAATAGAGAATGTATTATTGTACGCCTTTTTTTTTGTTAGAAAGGTTGAAAATAAGGACACAAAATTTCAAAACTAGCTACTTACACATGAATGCATATGTAGATTGTGACTATGGCTCACATCTTCCTTTAGTTTACATCTTGTAATAGTTTAAACACCCTCTATGAGTCGAGAATATGTTTTCCATCTAGGTTTTTTATAAATTGGCAAACAAAGTCTTTTAATGTTAGATTCCCAAAACTATAATACTCATATTCATCCTATAAGTGATTCCATAAATCAAAAATTGCAAGTTGCACTAATCCACATGAATGCACCTCAAGAGTTAATATAATGTCATCTAAAGACTCTTTACTTAGTCCATCCATATTGAATTGAATTTTATCTTCTCAATTTTTAGAAACTATTCCTAAAGAACTAAACTTTGTGTTGCAAGTCCATCGAACATATTTGTGACAAACTTGCTTTTTTTTTCGCCCTTCGTTTTTAAGAATATGTGTTTTTACCAAAACCAGGCATGTATCTAGTAAGCAAGTTTGAAAACTCGTATGAAAATTCACCTGCTACTCTTACCTTTGTTTCAATTATCTATCATATGTCCCCTGGGATAGCCTTGTACATAAGCATCCTTAATCTTTCAATCCTGGTTTTATAAATTTTTAAAATTGCATATTTAGGGAAAAAAATGAAAACATTTCTTGAGAGTTAGAATAATGGCTTCCATTTTTAAAAGAATAAGAAAAGAGAATGAAAAAAAATAGAAAGAAACTTTGTATAGAGATTTAAGATGTTTGGGAAATTGATAAGTCTGACTTCAATAGCCACGGAGTACCATTATCTCCACTTCACTAGGAAGGATCCTAATTTTTGATAATTTTCATAACTTTTGCAGAAAGTGCTTGTCTTTGAAAAGAGTGAGTTAATAAAATCCACGTTGCAAGATCTTTGCAACAGTTTTCTTTATCGAAAAGTGACTATAATGTGTTTTTGCATAACAAAATTTCAAAATAATACCACCTACTACATTATCAGCACACATTTTTTAATAGGACAAAATAAAATGAAAAAAAAAGTAAAACAAAATAAAAAGAAAAGAGAATAAGAGTTAGAGAAAGCAAATATGTGATTATCGGTTCTCATAGTCTTCTTTTCCATCCGATGGGTTGCCTCCTAACAAGCGCTTGGTTTAATGTCCTCATCCCGACATTGCCTCCTTCATCACTTATCAACATATGCTGCCAAATCCATCGTCCATATCTAATAATTTAGAAGCACCCAAATAAGTTTGTCCGCTTGTAAGCTTGTACTTGAGTGAGGTCTTTAGCAATGCTAACTAGTGATATTTCTTTCTCGCCTGAGTAGCCATATTTAAGATTGTCCTATTTTGGTTTAAGCTCCATTGTAGGTGTCTGTACCATAAAAAATAGAAGGCTTTCATTAGATATTAGCAATTCAACATAAGAGACATCATATCTTGATTTTTTTGTCAATGAATCCAGCCCCGTTACATCATTTTCCACATCCCCCAATATTTGTACATCCAACTTACTTTCTTTCACATCCTCCATAAGGAGATGTTTTTATAAAGTAACCTCCACTCCATCCTTGCTAGTGGATTCAAGTATTTGTTATAACTTGGGATCAATAATGTTAGTAGGATATCTCATGGCTTCAAAAATATTATATTTTATAACATTGCCATCAAATTCCATAGTAACAGTGCCATCATGAACATCAATCTTAGCTCGGGCTGTCTTCATGAATGGTCTTCCCAAAAGAATGCATGTAGGATTAGGGCATGTGTCATCCTCCATCTCAAGAACATAAAAATTAGTAGGAAAACCTAATTCATTCACCTGCACAAGAACATCTTCCACAACCCTTATTGGATATTTGTTAGATCTATTAGCCAATTGTATGATAACACCATCTTCTTTTAAAGGTACTAGATTTAGAAAAGTATAAATAGAATATGGAATAACATTAATTGATGCTCCCAAATCTAACATGCATTTCTCAAATATGGTCTTACCAATAGCACAAGGGATAGTAATAGTGCCCGAATTCTTACACTTCAGAGATAGTTTTCTTTGCAGAACCGCCAAAATATTCTCCCCCACACTTATTTTTTCATCCTCTCTTAACTTCCCATTTGTTAGTGAATAGTAATTTAAGGAACTTAGCATATTGAGGCACCTGCTTGATCGCATCAAGAAAAGGGATGTTTACCTTCACTTTTTGAAAAGTCTCAAGGATCTCATTTTCTTGGTCATTTTTCTTAGAATTTGTTAACCTGCTAGAAAGGTAGAGGTGTTACATAAGTAAGAGATAGAGGGTTAGGAGTGGTTACCATCTTTGGATTCTCCTTAGGATGAATAGTCTCCATTTCGAAGAGTTGTGATTGAATTACCCCCTTGATTAAATTTTCACCTGAAGAAGAAACATGACACTGAGTAGAAGGATTAGGTTGAGGTTGAGCAGGAAATTTATCTTTTTTATGAGTATGCAAAGAGGTTGTCAATGTTAAAAGTGTATTTTTGATCTCATTGATGGCTTGTGAAGTTTGGTTATTGATATTTGTTTGTACATGAATAAATTCTTGCAAAGTTTCCTCAAGATATTTTGTATGTGGAACTGTATAAGAAGGAAAGTTTGGTGGCTTTTGTGAATGTAGGTGGTTGGGCATGGTTCTCATCTCGCCAACTAAAATTAGGATGATTTGTCCATTGTGAATTATAAGTTTCAGAATATGGAGAATGCAAAATTCTTTTGAATGTGTTTATGACATTTGCTTGTGCTTTAATTTTGGGCATTCATTGATGGAATGTCCCATAAGTTCACAAATGCTACAAACTTCTTCATTTTGCATATATATGTTTTTCATTACTTTTTAAGTTCCATGGCCTCAACTTTTCTTGTTAAACTAGCAATCCTAACTTTTAGATCATCATCTTGACTAAGGTAATATTTTTCTTTATTACTATTAGCAAGATTAGATCTAATAGAATCTTCGGAAGAATTATCACTATGCCATGATTGAGAGTTTTTTGCCAAATAGTCTAGATATTTCCTAGGGTTTCATGAGATTCTTTATCAAGAAACTTACCATTACATATTATTTCAACAAATTATTTTATTTTAGGAGTTAAACCTCCATAAAAGAACTTATTAAGCATCATTTTTCAAAACCATGATGTGGGCATGAATTCAACAAATCTTTAAATCCTTCCCAACTTTGAAATAAAACTTCATTAAAATTTTGAAAAAAAATTTGGGTTTGTCTTTTTCAAAGCATTGGTTTTATGAGTTGGAAAGAACTTTCTCAAAAATCCAGCTTGCATTTCTTGCCAAGTGCCAACTAACCTAGGTTTTAAAGAGTTAAGCCAAGTTTTTGTTTTATCTTTTAAAGAAAAAATGAAATAATTTGAGTTTAATAATTTTATTCGTACAAGTTTGATCAACAAAACTGGTACATACTTTATCAAATTTTTTCAGATGCAAATAAGGACTTTTAGAGTCTAAACCATGAAAATTAGAAGTAAAAGAATTATATCAGGCTTGAATCGAAAGTTATTTCCATTGAGAGAAAAAATGAAACAAGATGGAGAAAAATTTCAAGAAGGTTGTAAGTAATAACGCATGGTACGCACCTATTGATTCTCATTTTCATTCTAGACACTTTCATTTTCAACCATGGTAGAAGTGTGTGGAGGTGACTCAAACAAATTTCCAAACAAAGTTTCAGAATTATTTCTAACTAAACGACGAGAATTATGATTACGATGCTATATGAACATATAATCGTAAAGAAAACAAAAACACAATATTTATAAAGAGAAAATATTTACAAACCTAAATACTTACCTTGCCTTCCCCAACAACGGTGCCAAAAACTTGCTATAACTTTAAGGTTGCAAACCCAAGTGCAGGTTATGTCAACTAATAAATTTTTCAGAAGTTCGAGGTCGATCCACAGGAAAGTTGTTTGAAGTTTTTGGGGTTTATATTTCTTAAAAGATGGGTTGAATATGGTTTAGATTATAAAGAAAAAATTATGCTATAACTAAGAAATCAAAGTAATAAAAGTACTAAGGAATAGAGATTCGATTTTGAGTTTTGGATAAAGAAATAATTATTTATTCTTTTTATATCTTTTAAATGCCACTATTGAAATTCATACATAATGAAGGTTCCAATACGAAGATGTTTTCAAGTAGCACATGCACTAAAGTATTCATGATATTGTCGTACTGTTTGCAAATTATCTCTTAATATCAATACTTGTTTATGGGATCAAGTATTTATGCACATACTTCTCTGCAAAAAGTTAAGATTTCATATTTGTAGTCAGTGTAGTAGAACTGTACAATAAGCTAAATAAACTAAAGTATTTGTTGCGTTATTGGTGATACATAAATCAAGATTCGCCACTAAACAAGAAGGGTTTTAACACCAATACTTATCTATGGGAATAAATATTTATGCACACTTTTATTTACAACAAATCAAGTTTTCACGTTAGCCGTCGGTGGAGTAGAACCATACAATAAGCTAAATGAGCCCAAGTATTTGTTGTGCTATTAGTGATACATAAATCAAGAATTACCCCAAAACAAGGAACGCTTTAACTCCAACACTTATTTATGGGATTAAGTTTTTATACACACCGATATCTACAACAAATCAAGGTTTCACATTAGCAGTCGGTGGAGTAGAATCATATAATAAGCTAAATGAACCTAAGTATTTGTTGTGTCATTGGTGATACATAAATCAAGAATCACCACAAAATATGGAGGGTTTCAGTCAAAAATTAAAATAATATTACAACATACTAGACCATTATGCACCTTTATAACCATTCATCTTCCTCCATCAAGAGGTTCACCTTTTCTCCTCGGCTAAATGAGATTTAGAAAGACATAATGAAAATAGAAAAGATTTAAAATAGTAAACTAGAAAATATATTTTTATTACTACTAGAAAACTTACATTACTATTAAAAAAATTAGCCTAAAGAAAGACAACAATAAAACTTTTTTTCGCCTCTAAGGGTTTTTGTGTGTCATCCAAGAGCCTCTATTTATAGTAATAGAGTGTATAAATTGGCATCTCCAAATTCACTCCAAGTTAACTTCAAATATGATCTAAATTCATTTGTCCTTTTCAAATTCAAATTTTCTCACACATTTTCCTCTATGAAATCTGCTGATTTTGGAAAAGTAATCAACATGAAAGCTGTGTATTTATCTATTAGCTTCATTTTTCAACTTTAATCACCTGATTCAAACTACTAGATAGAAAGTTATTCTTGATTTAAAGAAACATGTTAGTATAGATAGACCATTTACAATACACACACTTTGATGAATTTTATGCTATAAGCAAGGTTAAATTGGGCTAAGTTTCCAACAACAAAGTTGTATAAAGTAAGATTTAGGTCCATAAGGCTTTTGAACATTGAGATATGACTAATATACAAAAACTGTACAAGTATGAAAACATGCTTAATTTGAATTTAATGTAAGTCCAACAATCACTTGCAAAGTTCAAGTGATTTCTTGCATATATTTTGATCTACACATGATGGACTTAGGCAAAAATGACTCTTGCTTCTTTGATCCATTGAAATATTATCTCCCAACTTGCTCACGAAACGTGTTGTCTTCTTTGGAAATTATAATATTAACAAGAATATAAGTGTAAAGGACTTGACACAAAAATATGTCAGAATATGCACTTATCAATAGCATACCATATATTACGATTCTAATGGCGAATGTATAAAGTATGTGAGTTATCTTTTCTCTCTCTTTAGGAGTCTTTGGGGACATAGATTTTGAGAAAGAAACGTTATGACTCATTGGCAAGAATCCTCTTTGATATTCCTCCATGTTAAACCTCTTTAGCATTTTGTCTATGTACGTGGATTGAGATAGTCCAATTGTTGTAGATTTTTGTGAATACAAGTGCACGTTATCATTAACAAGGAATAAAGTGATGAGTGAATATCGTTCCCACGAGAACTATTGAATTACTAAGTACCAAAATTTTTTCAACTCTAATTTTATTTGAACAAATGAAAGTAGGTGGCGATTAATGCAAATAAACTTAAATTACTATTAGAATAATGCACAAAAATCAAATAAAGATGAATTTCAATGACTTAAATACCTAGGGTTATGATTTCACCATAATTAGTCCGAATTGAATAATTTATCTCATCATTCTTAATTTATTTTCCAAGTGATAGTCGAGAATCCCTATTTTATTCACTAGCCTCTCCCGAGGTCTAACGAAAATATCATCAAATGCGAACTCACTATATTCCTATGTGAATTACAATAATCAACAATTCATTAGGTTCAATAGATCTCAAACAAGACTACACAAACCCTGCAAGTATATTTTTATCTCTCATGCAATTTATCATTTTTTACATATAGAACTAGACACATATATCACCTCTCAGGTCAATATGATTAGCAGGTCATTTAATTAGTGGCCAAGTAATTGAAAGCAATAAGAACCATGTAGAAAGCTCAACTTGAAAAATAAATCAAGAATTGAATTGAAAAAAATATTCAAACATCCTAATTAGATTACATTACAACCTTAGAAAAAAAAATTAGTTTATGGTGAAAATGAATAACAACTTAACAATATTCATACACATAATCAAAGAAAAAAAGAAAAAGAAAAATCTAACTTAGAAAAGCATGAACTTTTTCTTTCCTTGTAGATGTCTTTCTTCAAGTTTGGAAGAATTATCTCATCTTCCCTAAAATTTCTTCTCCTTGTCCTCTTCTTGTCTCTCTCCCCAAAAAACTGATTTGGAGGCTCTTGGAATCCCTCAAAATAGATGGGAGATGCCTATTTTACACTTAAAATTCCAACTAGTAGTACCTATGCACTGATTGGCAGCGCCTAAGAGCTGTATTCCAATGAGGGCAGCAACGCCTAGGTAATGTAGCTACTAACCCGATAATTTTTATTTTTTTTAAAATGTAAGATGAATGAATATTTTTGCACATTCAAATGACATTCTTTCTTCATCCTCACATCTGCAAAATAATATTAAAAATGATGATAAAATTCACAAAAATTTAAAAAATTAATCAAAAAGTTAAGCAAATTGTACTAAATTAATGAGTATAAAACTCACTCATCAAATACCCCAAACTTAACATTTTGCTAGTGCTCGAGCGAAAAAAAAAAGAAATAAAACAAGTAAAATAACAAGTGATAATCAAACCTACTAACCAAATAGGCCTCAAAAATCGTTGTGAGTTTATACCTAAAGAAAATCTCAAAATATCATCAAAATGCACAATTTCATTTCAAGTGTCAAATTCACTCATCTTTAAATCCCTTGAGTGTGTGTGTGTTTAGCCTTTTACACTTAACTTTTCACCACTCGGATTGATTTATACAAACTCACAACAAAATTATTAATCTCTTATTTATGTATTTTAAAACACCATAGGCTTGTTTTTCATATTACTCTCCACTAATGTAGACTAGCACAACATCAAGGATTATTAGGACTTTAAAAAGCTTGTAACGTGTGACTAGGGTATGGTAGAATAAAAGACAATATAGTGGCTCAAATTACTCATAGCACACAACTATTTTAGAATCTTGTTGATGAACACCATCACATCTTCGTCTCACACCTTAACAAACCTTTCATCTCTTGATTCGTCATACCACTTTATTTATTAAACTCCATTTTTTTCACTTATATATATATATATATATTTGAAATGCTACACCCTCAAACTTATTTATTTTTATGAACAATGGGTGTTGCACTCTTTTCTCATATTTCTTTACAATTTTTTTTAATTTTGTACAAATCACCAGCTCTCTTTTGCCAATTTGTTTTCTCAAACCATTTTCAATGCTCAAAATGATGTTACTAAAATAGCCATGAGCTGAGTGTGGGGTAATATATAAGATACATAGTTTATTTTAATTCTTTGGCTGAAGTTGATTTGTAGGGTGACAAAGAAAATGGCTCAACAAGTTTAACGGGGGATACTAGGGATTATACATCATAAACAGGATGGCTTGAAAGACTCAAACAATCGAAAAATGGCCTAAGTTATTTTTCTAATGTTATGTAGCCTAGGATTTCACCTCAAGTGACAATCAAACAAGTTCTAGAATTATATGATATCGCAAAAAAAAGTATTGAGTTCACATAAACTTTTTCTAAGCAAGCAGAAAAACCAAATGTTCAAGGCTATGTGCTTAATATGACAAAGGATTACAAGAAAGGTAAAAAATGTCACAAGAGTCAAACACATACATAAAAACAACATTCATCAATTTCCAAAAGCTATAAAAAAAACAAGATCAAATTCTCATCATTGGCTTTAGGTGTTCGATCGTAATCATCATTTCTAACCTCATTATTATTATTATTATTATTATTATTATTATTATTATTATTATTTTATAGAGATAAACAACCTAACCTAGACTTAACACCTTAACCTAACCCAGACTCAACACTTGAAGTACCTACGAAAAATAACATAAAATAGAAAATAACCAGAGATAAACAAAACCTAGACTCAACACCTAAAATACCCATGACAAATAACATGAAACAAAAAATAACCAAGCACCCCGAAACTTGAACTGAACATTGTCCTCAATATGAAGATATAGGACACAGAAAGTGAGAAGGACTTCTCTAAAGGGGGTGTTCAATCATCTGCTTCCTCATCAGCAAGGTCGGGTATGGGTGGTGGAGAGGAAAATCTAGTGGAGGTGGTGGAGTAGGAAAATAAACATTGGCTCCCAACTGAATGAATGCTTACTCAATGGCAGAGACGACTCCTACCTGATAAGTGTGAAATGCGGCATGGTGGGAAGCAAACTGGTGAAAGTAAGTCCGTAAGCCTTGAAAATTCATGTTAAGGTACAAAAATCTTGCTCCAAGGTGGTGAGGCGTTCAGCAATAGATAGCTGACGAGAGGGGCACATTGTTATGAAGAACCAGCAGTATCATGAGCGTGTAAGGTCATATAACTCTCTGCAATAAGGTTGCTAATGATAGCCTTGGGAGGAAACAGCTCTTCATCCGGGCTCCAAGTAACGCTAGCAATTTGGTAAAGGGCAGTGGTGAGAAAAGGATGCCCAAGGCCACCGGTGGTGGTAAACCTGATAGAATGCATGATGGACTAATGGATAATACGCCCTATATCTATTGATTTGCCTGTAAATATGGCAAAGAGTATATGACCTTCTCTTTTGTAAGATTACTTAGATGAGTTGTGGGTATAAGCTTTGTTCCAATGAAACTGCTCCAAACTTTATATGATTCATATAAATGTGAGGAACTGAAAGTGATCACTGCCTCACCTTTTACCATCTACTGTGCTCCTGGATAGACAAATGTAGAAATAATCTCATCAAAATTATCCCCATTACTCTTATAAGTGGAATAGCCATCATCATCAATATCCGAGAGACCATAAAACTGATTTATGGTCGAGTGGTCAAAGTGGACCCATTTTCCTCGCACAAAGACTTGAAAGCCCTCACGCATGGTTGCATTGGCATAGAATTCTCGAACTAAAGGGACCACAACATCAATAGGCTGTTGAGTGAATTCTTGCCAACCTCTATTTTCAATGATTTGTGGGTTGGAGCTAAAATGGTATTGACGCCTCTTTCCGGAGTTAACTTGCATTTGATGGTGTGATTGAGATAATGTTGATGAGTAGTAATATTCAAGAACTTGTGCTTATCAAACTGGGGGAGATGGAAGTAGAAGTAGAAGTAGAAGTGGTTTGCTTTCTTTTCTTGGGAGCCATATGGAAATTTAACTCCCTAATGTCAAAAATAGCCACAACTAATAATTTACACCAAACAAGTCTCGGAGAACAAGCTTTAAATGAGGCAAAAAAAATTAACCATTTCAATTTGGTCTTTATCAAACAACTAGTGTGCAGGAATAAAGACTCCTCTTGTGAATGCTAATCTTAGAGCACCAATACCCCAAATTTAACAACCAACAACCAACAATCAACAACAAATTAACCAATCGTCACATAATACTCATCAAATGTAAATACTATAATCCATGGAAGTTTCTTCCTTGCTTAAATTGAGTTGGGAAGTCTTTCAAAAATACCTACCTACAAAACAAAAGAGAAAGAAAAGTGAAGTAAGTATTGAGTAGGAATAACTGTGAAGCTAATGGGGAGCAAAATAATGGGGGATGGGGTGATCAAAAGAGAAAATTGGTAAATGAGGTGAGAAAAGAAAAGAAAAGAAACAGAATGGGCGGTTCATTTATTTTTATTTCTGGTTGCCCATTTTAATGTATTTTTGTTTAAAAATGGGTGTTGGGCTTATTGGCCGATGTGGCATTTTCTAGCGCCTAGCCAAACTTTCAGTAAGGATCATGAGGGCGGTTCAGCAAGGGTGATGGTAGACTTTTGCAAATCCCATCCACCTTCAATGACTGCCTTCAGCCTTTGGCCACTGATTTTAAACTTTTGATCCTCACTTTGAATTTCAACAGCACCATGTGGGAAATTTTTGACCACTTTGAACGATCTAGACCATTTTGATTGTAGCTTACCTGAGAACAAATGAAAATGAGAGTTAAACAATAGAATTTTCTGACCAGGAATAAATTCTCGTTGTAGAATATGCTTATCATGACACTTCTTGGTGCGCTCATTATACAACTTGGCATTTTCATAAGCCCCTTAGCGGAACTCACCTAACTCATTCAGTTGCAACAATCGATGTTCACCCGCTACTTGAAGGTTGAAACTCAGTTTCTTGGTAGCACAATATGCTTGATGCTCCAACTCAACTAGTAAGTGACAAGCTTTTTCATACACCAAACGATACAGCATCATGCCAATGGGGGTTTTATATATAGTTCGGTAAGCTCAAATAGCATCATCCAACTTTCGAGACTAATCTTTCCGAGAAGAATTCATAGTCTTTTCCAAGATCCACTTAAACTCTCTATTTGAAATCTTAACTTGGCCATTAGTTTGGAGATGATAAGCAATAGTGACTCTATGTGTAGCCCCGTACTTAACTAAAAGAGCGTCAAGATACTTGTTACAAAAGTGCTTACCTTCATCAATTATAATTGCCCTTGGTGTGCCAAAACGAGTGAAAATTTATTTTCTCATGAAGTTCATCACTGCTTTGGAATCATTTGTTGGCAAGGCAACAACTTCAATGCACTTGGAAACATAATCTTTCACCACAAGGATGTAGAGATTATTGAATAACGGTAGAAATGGACCCATAAAGTTAATGCCCTAAACATCAAACAACTCTACCTCTAGAATGTTGTTCAATGGCATCTCATATCTCCTAGATATGTTTCCTGTTCACTGACATCAATCGTAAGAGGCCACGAAAGCTTGAGCATCTTTAAACAATGTCAGCCAATAGAGACCCAATTCAAGCACTTTAACAGCTATACTATTCCCACCAAAGTGCCCACCATACAAAGACGAGTGACAACGATGAAGAACACTTTATATCTCTTCATTGGGGACACACTTCCTTATATCTGATCTGGATAAAGTTTAAACAAGAAAGGATCTTCCCAAAAATAATGTTTAACATTAGAAAGAAACTTTTTCTTTTGTTGATGAGTTAAGTTAAGGAGAAAGACATTACTTGCTAAAAAGTTTACCAAATTAGCATACCAAGAAAGCTTACCAACAACCAACAAAAAGTTGCTCATTCAAAAAGGTTTCATTAATAGGGGGCTTAGGCTTGACATCTTGTTCATGTTGCTCCAACCTAGAGAGGTGATTCACAATGACGTTTTCAATTTCTTTCTTATCTTGAATCACTCTTAGAGCAGTAAGACCCATCGAATCAGCCTTGGTTTTTCATCTTTCTTCTCGATCAAATATTTGATATAAAATGATCAATGTACATAATTACCTTTGTGTCAATCAAGAATGGTCGAAACTTGTTAAATGTGAAAACCATAGCTAAGAATTCCTTCTCAATAGTTGTGTAGTTCATCTGCACATTAGTTAGTGTCCAACTAGCATAATAGATAATATGAAAAATTCTATCTTTCCATTGTCCTAACACTACTATAATGGCAAAGTCACTAGCATCACACATTAGCTCAAAAGGTAAACTCCAATCAGGGGCAACAATAATAGGAGTAGAAATCAAAGCAAATTTTATATATTGAAAAGCACCAAGACACTCATCATCAAAATTAAAAGGTACCTCTTTCATAAGAAGATTGCTCAAAGGCTTTGTTATATTTGAAAAATCTTTGATGAAGTGTCTATAGAACCCTACATGGCCTAGAAAACTTCGCACTCTCTTTACTGAAGTAGGTGGAGGTAACCTTTTAATGGTTTCAATCTTGGCCTGATATATTTCAATGCCATTTGAAAAATTTTTATAGCCAAGGACAATCCCCTCTTGCACCATAAAGTGACACTTCTCCCAATTTAAAACTAAGTTAGATTCTTCATACCTTTTCAACATAAAGTGTCAAATTCTACAAACAAATATCAAATGAGTCACCAAAAACTAAAAAATCATCCATAAAAAAATCAATAAAATATTCTACCATATCAAAGAAGATTGCTATCATACACTGCTGAAATGTGACCGGTACACTACACAACCCAAAGGGCATGTAAAGGTGATTTTTTCTTGGTCCTTAGGTACAATAGAAATCTGATTATAACTTCAATAACCATCTAGGAAGTAGTAATAAGCATAACCAGCTAATCTATTCAGCATTTGATCAATAAAAGGCATAGGGAAGTAGTCTTTCCTAGTGGCCTTATTTAACTTTCTATAATTCATACACACATTCCAATCAGTTACAGTCCTAGTGGAAATCAATTAATTATTCTCATTTTCGACTACCATTATCCCACCTTTCTTAGGTACTACTTGCACAGGACTTTCCCACACACTATCAAAAATAAGATAGATAACACCTACTTCGAGTAGTTTTAAAACTTCAACTCTTATCACCTCTTTCATATTTGGATTCAAACAATGTTGATGCTCTACAGATAGCTTGTAGCTTTCTTTCATCAAATTTTTGTGCATGCATATGGAGAAACTAATGCCTTTGATATCAGTAATAGACCATTCTAATGCCATTATATGGTCTCTCAATACCCTCAATAGCTTTTCTTCATATTCATCATTTAATGCAGCAGAAATAATAATAGAAAAAGTAGAGAAATCACCCAAAAAAGAATACCTCAGGGGGTTTGGCAATTATTTGAGTTCTAAAATAGGTGGTTTCTCGATTGATGGTGCTGGTTAGGCAAGAGCCTTCCCAAGATCTTCAAATGGCCTCTTGATGAACATCGGTGGTGTTGTATCAAGTATCTTTAAACACTCTGAGATTTTTGCATCATCATTTGCAATCATTCATCCTAAACAAACCTCAAGAGGATCACGAGATAGCTTGATTGAAAGAATTTCTTTACACATTCTTTGGTGGCATCCACTCTCAAACAATAATCTTTCTCATTTAGATATTTCATTACCTTGAAAACATTGAAACTTACTTGCTCCTCTTGCACTCTCAAGATCAATTGGCCCTTCTGCACATTGATGATAGTCCTTCTTGTTGCCAAGAAAGGTCAACCAAGAATAATGGGGATCTCTGTGTCTTCCTCCATATATAGAACAATGAATTATATTGGGAAGATAAACTTATTCACCTTTACTAGCACATTTTTTATTACTCCCATTGGATACTTAATGGACCTATTACCTAATTACAGTGAGACTATAGTCAGCTTTACTTCTCCAAGCCTGAGCTTCCTATAAACAAAAAGAGGCATCAAGTTAATACTTGCACCAAGTGCACATAAAGATTTATCAAAAAATGAATTGCCAATTATGCAAGGAATCGTAGAACTCCCTGGATCTTTTAGCTTAGTTAGAAGCTTCCTTTGCAAGATAACACTACACTCTTCAGTAATTGCCACTGTCTCATATTCCTCCAACTTTCTTTTGTTAGAAAAGATCTCTTTCATGAGTTTTATGGAGCTAGGCATTTACTCTAGGGCATCTGCAAAATGAATATTAATGTGTAACTTTTTAAAGACATCCAAAAACTTAAAAAATTGCTTATCTAGTTTTTGCTTATGGAACCATTAAGGAAATGGTATAGGAGGCACATATGGGGAAGGGTTGTCTGGAAACATCTTTGATTTAGGCTTCTCTACTTCTTTTCTCGGTATGTCATTAGACTTCTCTACCACACTCTCATTTGCCAGCTCCTTTGGAGTAGTGACTTTTCTTTCCAACTCCGGCAACTCTTTACCAGTACCAAGAGTAATAGCTTGCACATTCTCTTAGGGTTAGTCTCAGTATTACTTGGCAATGAACCTTGAGGTCTTCCACTCAACATATTGGCAATTTGACTCATTTGAACCTCCAGGTTTTGAATAGAGGCTGATTGATTCTGAATAGTATACTCTTATTTTTGCAATGTTGCCTCTATTCTTGGCATGAATTTCTTGATAGCATTTTCTAGAGAAACTTTAGGTGCCTGTAGAGGCTGATTTAGAGGCTGAAAATTTGATGGTGGTGGTCTCACTGCATTTTGTCCATTCCTCCATGAAAAGTTTGGATAGTTGCGCCATCCTGGATTGTAAGCGTTAGAGTATTGATTATTTTGTCAAGTAACATTCCCTACAAACTGTGCTTGCTCTTGCTGAGATGGAACGACTGGGTTCCCAACTTAACACTCCATACTATGGTGAGGACCATTGCAAAAATTGCATACCTCAACTAATATGGGAATTAGATTAGCAGTAAAGGAGCTAAATTGTTGAGACAATGTAGCAACTTGAGCAGTAAGTGCTTCAACTTCATGAACTCTAAATACTTTCTTTGGTGTAATTCTCTTTAAAGGCCCTTGATAAGCATTCGAAGCCATGGTCTTGAAAAGATCATAGGCTTCCTCATGTGTCTTGCCCATAAAAGCTTTACTAGAGGCGACATCCACTAAAGTTCAGGTTATGCCGCTCAATCCATTATAAAATATCTGAACTTGCAACCATTCTCGAAGACCATGATGAGGACACCATCTCAATAAATTATTATACCTTTTGCATGCCTCATGCAATAATTCCATGTCATATTAGGTGAAGGTAGTGATGTCATTCCTCATCTTTGCCATATTAACTGGTGGAAAGTATTTAGGTAGGAAAAGTTTGAGCTAAGTTAGCCTATATGGTGATTGCACCTGGTGGCAACGAGTTCAACTAAATCTTTATCTTGTCCTTTAATGAGAAGGGGAATAGCCTCAATCTAATATCATTATCAGTAACACCATTATGTTTAAATGTATAAGAGATTTCAAGAAAACTAGCTATGTGTGCATTCGGATCCTCGTTAGCTAACCCATAGAATTGTTTAGCCTTAACCATTTAGATAATAATGGGCTTGATCTCAAAACTATTAACCTGAATGGTAGGGCGTCTGATTCCAATGAGGTTCTCATTTACCAATGGCAAGGCATAATCCCAAAGCACCCTATTGTTGACCCTTGGTGCCTGTTGTGGCACATTGTTGTTATCATCAGCTACCTTATTATCTTATATAATATCTTGAGGTGATATGGAGTCTCCTCTCTTTTCTTTTTAATTTTGTTTACAAGTCTTTTCAATTTTCAAATCAAAAGGGATCAAAACTCCGCTTCTAAATTTTCTCAAACACCTAAAAATACCTGAAAAAGTCAAGAGCGGTAATCAAAATAAAATCAAATAAAAGTTCAAATTAAATTTAGAATTACTGGATATCGATATTAATAAACAAAACAGTCCCCGACAACGGCACCAAAAATTTGTTGTAGATTTTTGTGAACACAAGTGCACATTATCATTGACAAGTAATAAAATAATGAGTGAGTATTGTTCCCACGAGAACTATTGAATTACTAAGTATCAAAATTTTATCAACTCTAATTTTATTTGAACAAACGAAAGTGGGTTGCGATTAATGTAAATAAACTTAAATTACTATTAGAATAATGCGTAAACATTAAATAAAGATGAATTTCAATGACTTAAAGACCTAGGGTTATAATTTCACCATAATTATTTCAAAGTGAATAATTTATCTCATCAATCTCAATTTATTTCCAAGTGATAGTCGAGAATCCCTATTTTATTTACTAGCCTCTCCCGAAGTCTAATGAAAATATCATCAAATGCTAACTCACTATATTCATATGTGAATTACAAAAATCAACAATTCATTAGGTTCTATGGATCTCAAACAAGACTACACAAACCATGTAAGTATATTTCTATCTCACATTCAATTTATGATTTTCTACATATTGAACTAGACGCATATATCACCTCTCGGGTTAATATGATTAACAAATCATTCAATTAGTGGCCACGTAATTGAAAGCATTAAGAACCATGTAAAAAACTCAACTTGAAAAATAAATCAAGAATTGGATTGATAAAAATATTCAAAACATCTTAATTAGATTATATCACAACCCTAGAAAAAGAATTTATTTCATGGTGAAAATGAATAACAACTTAACAATATTCATACATATAATCAAAGTGAAAGAGAAAAATAAAAATCAAACTTAGAAAATGATAAGTTTTTTCTTTCCTTGTAAATGTCTTTCTTTAAGCTTGGAAGAATTCTTTTCTCTTCTCCAAAATTCCTTCTCCTTGTCCTCTTCCTGTCTCCCCCCCCAAAAAAACTGATTTGGAGGCTCTTAGAATCCCTCAAAATAGATGAGAGATGCCCTAAAGAGGGCAAAATACCTATTTTGCCCTTAAAATTCTATCTGGTAGTGCCTAAGCGCTGTATTCCAATGAGGACAGTGCCTAGGTGCTACTTTTCCAACACCTCGGTACTGTAACTAATGACCCAACGATTTTTTTTTAATGTAAGATGAATGTATATTTTTGCACAAACAAATGATATTCTTTCTTCATCCTCACATCTACAAAATAACATTAAAAATAATGATAAAATTCACAAGAATTTCAAAAACTAATCAAAAAGTTAAGCAAATTGTACTAAATTAATGGATATGAAACTAACTCATCACCAATTATCCTTTTTGATCTATCTCTTTAGATCTTTATTCCTAGAATAAATAAAGCTTATCCCAAATCCTTCATGTAAAACTGGTTAGAAAACCATATATTAATTGACTGCAGCATTTTTACATCATTCCTAGGGATGGTAATGGGAACAGGTTCAAACCCAAACCCGTAATAAACCTGTCCCGATGGGGTGGGTTCAAACCTAGTTAAATAGGTCCTGGGGCGGGTAACAAGTTTTATTTTTCAAACTCGATCGCATTCAAGATGGGTAATGGGTCTCAATAGACCCGCCCCATATATGTGTATATATTAAATATATATATATGTATATATATAACATATTAGGATTTAGAGACTTAGGTGTTTTAGTTTCTATTTTCCCGATTCTCCATCCCACACTCGTTAAGCCTCCTAGTCGGCGGCCTTGGTTACTCTAATGGTGATGATTCTGCAACAAGCTTTCAGTTTTAGCCATTTAATTGGTAGGCTTGTTTTCTTTTCCCCTATTTTTGTAGCAGTTTTTTTTTTATTTTCAGCCCCTACTTTTGTTCACTGAATGATGTTTCTGTAAATGTCACTAGCTATCAGTTGGAAAAAGCTATTTTCTTTTGCTTTTCATTGTACTCTCTTTAAGTCCCACAATCAGTTTCTTGATTTTATTTTTCTTACTCGGATTACAAGTATGCAACAAAAGTGAACGAGATAGAACTGAGAATTTTCTCGGGTTTCATTTGGTGGTGCGATTTATGAAAAGCTATTAGATGTGAATTGAGATTCTAATTATATAAATTGCTAGAAAGAGATTTTTTTCTTTGTACTGGAATTTAAAAATAGGTTAGTGGGTCCAAATAGATTGGACCCACCAGGTTTTGTGTTCGGGCTGGACAAGGCAAGTTAGCAATCAAAGCGGGGTGGGGTGGGTCTTAGGTCTAATTTTCTCTTAGTAGGGCGGGTCTTAGGTCTAATTTTCTCTTAGCAGGGCAGGTCTCGAGTTTGGCTAAACCTATCCTAAACCCACCATATTTCCATCCCTAATCAATCCCAAATAGTAGGATATTGTCAACATACAACATAATAAATGTTACTGCGCTCCTACTAACCTTCTTGTAGACATAAGATTCATCTAGATTTTTATGAAAATTAAATGATCATTTGATTGCCTCATCAAACCGAATGTTCCAACTTCGGGAAGTCTGCTTGAGTCTATAAATAGATCTCTCAAGCTTGCAAATATTTTGCTCATTCCTTCTGGATATGAGCCTTCAGGTTGCCTTATAAAGATCTCTTCTTTAATGTTTACTTTAAGTAAAATAGTCTTTACATCCATCTGTCATATCTTGTAGTCATAATATGATGATATAGCTAGCAAAATTAGATGGATTTTAGCATCACCATTGGCATAAAAGTTTTCTCATAATCAATTACTTGCTTTTGAGTATAACCTTTCATGGCCAGTCGTGCTTTGTAGGTCATCACCTCTTTATTTATTCTAAACTTTTGCTTGTAGACCCATTTGCAGCCAATGGGAACTATTTTCTATGGTGGGTCCACCTAGGTCCATACCTTGTTAGAGTACATGGAGTCCATCTCAAATTTTATGACATCTTGCCAACTTCTCGAGTCGATATCAGACATTATCTCTGCATAAGTCCATGGATCACTATTTAAGGAGAGAACCTCCTCGTTGTTCTCTAGTAAAAAGTCATACCTCTTAGGTGGCTTTGAGATCCTTTTAGATCTCGTAGGACATTGTGTATCAGAAGGCCCAGCCTTAGCAAATTGGTCTATTACTGCGTCTATTAGGAAGTTTTGTGGTTCTTGAACTTCTTCAAGTTTCACGACATCTCCATTTCTATCCAACACAAATTTCTCTAATAAGGTGGCATTCTTCGAAACAAACACCCTTTGTTATAATGAGTTATAGAAGTAGTATCCAATGGATTCCTTTGGATACCCCACAAACTTACATAAGTTAGATTTCATATCTAATTTATCTCACACTTATTTCTTCATGAAAGCAACACACCCTTATATCCTAAGGTACTTGTAAAAGGGTGGTTTCCCACACCATATCTCATATAGTGTTTTAGGTACCGACTTAGCTCACATTCTATTTAAAAGATATGCCATCGTTTCTAGTGCATAGCCCTAAAATAAAAGAAAAAGTCCACTGAAACTCATCATTAATTGAACCATGTCTAACAAACTTTGATTTCTATGCTCGGCCATTCTATTGAGTTGAGAAGTAGCAGAAGAAGTCCTCTAAGAAAGAATCTCATTTTCTTTTAGATAATCAAGAAACTCTGTGCTCAAGTATTCACTTCTCGATCTGATTGAAGAGCTTTGATGCTTGGCCTATTTTATTTCTCCACTTTACATCTAAATTCCTTGAACTTTTCAAAGGCTTTAGGTTTGTACCTCGTAAAGTACACATAACAATACCTAGAATAATCATCACTAAATGGTGTGAAGTAATGATAGTTCCATCGAGCACTAATATTTAGTGGCCCGCATACATATGTATGAATAAAATCCAACATATCTTTGACTCGCTCCACTTGTCTAACAAATGGTGATTTGATCATCTTTTCCTTGAGACATGATTCATATGTTGGCATTCATTGCTCATTCTCAAGATTAAGCAATGGGGCCAACTTGTGGATTCTCTTCTCAAAGATGTGACCTAATCTAGCATGCCATAAGAATTTTGAACTATGATTATTTAATTTTCTCTTATTTTGTTGAACATGAAAAATAGAGTTATGGAGAGTAATAGTATACAAACCATTCATCAATATACAATTGCACATCAAGGTAAAATATTTAAAAATGGAACAACTTCCATTCTTAATTGATTCTCCATCTAAAATAGGAGTGGAGATAATGTTCTTAACCAACTCTGGAACATATAGCAATTTTTGTTATACCAAAACAACTCCATTTCTTAAAGCTAAGTTAATAGTGCCTATGGCTAATGTAGCAACATTTGCTCCATTCCCCAGCCGTAGGACTGTCTCTCCTCTACTGAGTTTCCTACTTGTTACCATCATCTACAAATTATTACAAAGATGAGACCCACAACCCATATCCAATACCTAAGAAGCATCGTTAACTGATATGTTAACTTCAACAAAATGTATACTTGAACTATTCAGGCTCGTAAGGTACTCCTTGCAGTTCCTCTTCTAGTGCCAAGGTTTGCCACAGTAATGACATTTGTCATTGGCTTTGTTGAAACCCTTTGAGATCCCACCAGTTGTCTTCATGTTATTAGCCATAGAGGAACCCATTCCCTTCTCATTCTTCTTCTTGGGCTTTGCAGCCTTCAAGTTGGAAGAAGAATCAATAAGCATGACCGGCTTGTCCTTTTTCATGGTGGACTTAGTGTCTTCAACATGTCAACCATCTACCAGTAGGCTTGCCGGTGGAAGAGTAGTGAGGATGTCTCTTCTCAGATTATAAAATAATCTTGAGATTCAATAACTAATTAAAAAAATTGGGTCAAATTAACTTATTTGTGTTTGAGATTGATGCAAATGGATTTTTAGCTATTTTTATAGGCAATCTACAAAAATCCAAATGAGGTAGAAAATTAGCATTCTTTCAAAAATATATTCATTTATAAGAAGGTCATTAATTACAAATATCTCCCACTATTTTATTCGAATTCCATCATCCTTAATAGCAATTTGGAAAATCATATTTCCTAATGGGATTAAGGGCCCAATCAATATATTGTATACCCTAATTTTATGAGTCTATAAAATATATTGAAGGTGGTTAACTTTTTACGATCGTATCTCCATACAACCTTTAAAATGTTTTATTTTATTTCATCCTATATACCCTCAATATTATGAACCAATATAGTACAAAGCATCAAGCAAGACCCACCAAACCTCTATGTAGATGGAGTATCAAAATGTTCCAGGACTCATGACCAATGTTGAGATGAGTCAATCCCATAGACATCACTATGCTCTGTAGAGATTATAGTTTTCCATCACAAGGCCATCCTACGTCTCATGACCAATGATGAGTGAGGTAGCATCGTCATGTCGTCTACTTTTGATGGTAGGCATGGATTATTGAGTCCAACCTAATTTTATTCATATTTATTTGAAATCAAAAATTTTCAAAAAAATCATTTACTTGATTTTTAATTCAAGTGGGGTTTTCATTTTAACTTAGACCTCATCAGTTTTATCTTTGTTTATTTAAGGAGTTTGTATTCAATTGATAGCAAGCATGTCATTCAAAAGTATAAATAAATCCTATGTATGCATCTAGTACATAGACAATTGGATTCATGAGCTAATCCTATACGATCTATTTGAGTAAAAAATGGATCTAAGGTCAATCTAAGGGCAATAAAATAAAAATAGAAACTATTTCTACTACATGAATATATCTTATACATTTATTGGCTTTCTGTTGATCTTCGCGTTGATCTTTATTCTTGTCCACCAAAAAAAAAAGAAAAACTCACATTATACTACTCTTATTTCAAAAATAGAAAGTACATACAAATAGAATAAAAGACACGCAAGGCCCATTTTAAAACCCAAAAACAAAAGGCAATTACATTTATCAATGGCTCCATGATTATCCCATATATGCTCATCAAAACATCATATGAATTTTATCAAAGCATGTAAATTTACCGACCCTTAAAATTGTATATTTCAAGATTTAGGATATAATTTGAAAACTGGTCCACCTGTATTTGCCCAACGCACGCAGACAACATATAACGTGTGCAGTTGTCTTCCACTCAACTTTTGAGTGCAAGGCAACCACGACCACTGCCTATTGAGCCTGGACTGGTGTGCTGGCGATGAGCAGAGCATAAGGGCAGTAGCCCATGCACACGCTCAATCGATAGAGCTTTCTACCCTTCACTCGATGATGGTTGTTATAAAACGGTGTGGTGCTATGTTATTTTACGTCGTATCCACATTTTCATAATTAAATATAATTGAAAAATAATTAATTTTCATTCAAAAATCATAATTAAATACTGAATTTAACAGTTAAATTCTACATGCATAAATCGAATATCAAATGGAATTGCATAAATCGTGGCTCTCATATTACTGTTGGATTTATTTAATCACAAGGTGTGCACAGCGAAAAATTAAAAATTTAAAATAAACAAGCTATATTGGATATGGAATCAACCCCGATTCGATGTAATTTATCAATTTAATAATTTCCAATTGTCTAAATAAAAACAAAAAGAATGTTTCACTTCATACCTTTATGCACTTCGGCTGTAGTAGGGTTTGAAGCACTCAATTGCTAACCCTCTTTTCTAAAAAAATTCACAGGGAACCAGAAGTCTCCCCTCTAATGAAGTCCACACTTTGGGACATAGAATCAAAATTCCGCTAGCAATTATGATTCATTTACTAATCTAATTTACAGAGTGAATTTTAGTGAGTATTAATTTTTAAACTAATCGGTGGTGTTAAGAATTAAGTACTTTCAATCAAAAGATGGAATTTTGATTGATTGGAAGAATATGGAAGATTAAAGGAAAAATTAATTTTTCTCTCTTATTTTTGAAGTGGTCAAAGATTAGAGTGTCTCATACTCAAACTTTCGGCCCTTGAGTTTAAGTAGTAGTAGATGAAAATCCAAGAGTCCAATCTAATTCTGAAAATATCTAATTCTTAGAACTTTATCTTCTTCCAACAACTCTTGTGGGCCTCTCCTAATGAACCACTTGAATTGGGCTTGGACTTTTACTTAAATTCAATAATTAATCCAATTAATTGGTTAGGCTCAAGTTTTAGTCAATTGATCTTAATCAATTAATTTAATTCCATCAAGCTCACCTAATCAAATTAAATCCAATTAAATAACTTAATTATTTAATTAAGTAAATTAATTTAATAATTAAATCAATTTATGGTCAACTCAATTAATTGATCCAATCAATTAATTGTTTCACTCCAATTGGGCTCCCTAATCTTGTTAGTTCGAATTAAATAATGTAATTATTTAATTGAATAATTAATTCAACTCCTTAAATTAACTAAAGCCCCAATTAATTAATTGGATCCAACTCCTTGGATCATTTCTTGAATTAGAAATATTTTATCCCAAAATATTTGTGACCCTTTAGGTTCACAACTAAGTTAGCAGTGCGCTAGCAACATTTGTAACTTATGAATAACAATTATTCTAAATTATTAATCCAATTAATTGATCCACTTGGAATTAATTTTTTAATTTCAAGAACCTCACAAGTCATGAAAAATATCTAGCAAGTATATTATGACTACATAGACTTAGGAGAAATAGCTAGCGAACATATTTTAATTACGAGTACCATATATGTAAGGTCCTTCCATTATCTAATCTCCCGATTTACTCTAGGGTATGAAGAAATCCTAAATGACTCAATAACTATGATTCCATTTCAAATTCTAATGACTCATGATGAATCGTTAGAAAATCCCCATCTAGCATTTATCCTATCTTGACAAAGGATTTTTAAGTTATGAAATATGGAAACATAGGAGATTCACTTGTTCTACTATATAAGTGGCAGATCCTTTGTTGGCCACTTATTAACCCCTATGCATCCCATTTTTTATTGGGCAATCAGAAAATATATCAAGATGGAACATGACATGCAGTGCTTCAAGTCCAAGTACTAGTCGTGTACTATCATAATGTGGAAATTCTAACTTCTACATACAATGTCTCTCGCTAAGAATTTCAAGCGAGGCCTATTCAGTATACTTGTTCTCTAACAAGCACCCGCATTATTGCACTCATTACTACGTCAATGTCTATTGAGTGAGGCATCTTCCTCATGCGAGCATACATCGTATGCGCGAATTTAATTGGGCTATTCGATGTCCCATCTTAAAAAGTCCTCAATCGAAAACTTATTTAAGACCAAAACCTTAGAGACATATTCCATGATCGCTATCATATATGCGACTTTGTCTCGTAGCTATGTTTGGTCTAGAGAATTTATCTAATATATATACATAATTAAAGATAAAAAATATCCATTTTAATAATATAATTTAAAAAAGATTATTTCACAAATACAAGAGTATAAAAGATGCACAATCTAATTGGCTCATCGAGCACTACTCTAACATCCAGGTATAACTCAACTTGCTACACAATTTATTCGCTTATAAAGAATTCTGAAATAGAAAGAAAATTTGAGATACATGGTTGCTTTTAATGAGTGGAGAAATATGTCTCAATTTAATACTACTAATGGTAAAGAAGTAACTAGTATTATCCAAGGAAATGACTTTGGGTAAGAGAAAAGGAAATTATAGAGGTTGGAACCCTACTTATTAAAGTTTTAAGGATGGTTAATGGAGATGGTTCTACTGTTGGGTAACTATATGTTGCAATGAATAAAGTAAAGGGGTCTAACAAGGTAGACGCGACCACGGGTTGGGTCCGAACCGAACCCGACCCGTAGTCAATGGATTAGAACCCATGGTCTAACCCGTTGACCACGGTTTATGGGTCTGAACCCGTAACCGGCCTGTGAACTCACAGGCCGGTTACGGGTTCGATTTTCTCCAACCCGTGAACCACCGGTGGTTCTATGGGCCGGACTAGATGGTTTTTTATTTTTTTTTATTTTTTTTAACCAAAATAATGTAAAAGTGTCATATGCAGGTTTTGTACCTATGACCCCCATGTTATTAGTAGAACACTCTAACCAACTAACCTAATGGGTCATATGTCTATAATTTTGAATAAGTGCGTAAATAAGTCTCATGATTTGTTTTTTTGATTTTATTTCCCTTCAAATTGCTTGTCTTGTTTTTGAAAATCAATATAATTGGTGTTGTGCCCCTCTTTAAAGGTTAAGGTTA
Organism: Paulownia fortunei; assembly: GCA_019321725.1. Taxonomy (NCBI): domain Eukaryota; kingdom Viridiplantae; phylum Streptophyta; class Magnoliopsida; order Lamiales; family Paulowniaceae; genus Paulownia; species Paulownia fortunei. The sequence goes on from CM033106.1 coordinate 9,136,353, forward strand.
AGGGCCTGGATTTTCTCGAACTATGGAACTAGCGGTTCCTGAACCTTGGTCAGGTCTATATTAAGTCATATTACAAAAATAATGCAAATAAGTTTATGCCTTACTAGAAAATAATTAATGATCGGTGGCACAAAAATTTGTGCAATGACTTGTATGTTGTTGCGGTTGTTTTGAACCCAAGCTTGTTTTATTCTAATCATGTCTTGATGGATAAAGAAACAAAGCCAACTTAAAAGAATAATCCAAAAAATAGTACCTAGTACTAATGATCGGAAGAATTTAACTACAAAACTCTTATAATATATTGGTCGAATATATTCACTGAATTTGCGGTAAATGATGTAAGTGATGCACATCCAAGTAAGTTTCTGTAATTCCATTATTTAATACTACATTACTTTACTCCAAAAGAAATGATATATTTTGAGCTTTTAAATTTATTGTTAATATTTTTAAAAGATCTTAAGGTACAATTTTCAACAAGAATATGGTGGGAGCTATTCGAAGCAGAAATTCCAACCTTGCAAAAATTGGTTATCAAAATACTTAGCCAGCCATATAGCGCACCAACTTGTAAAACAAATTGGAGTGTATTTGAAGCTGCTCATGCAAAGAAAAGAAATCGATTAGAGCAAAAAAACCTTCATAGTTTGGTGTTTGTACATATGAATTTGCACATGAAGAAAACTTCAAAAAATAAAAAAATCAATGATACAACACCTATATCCCTTGAGAACATAAATGCTTTTGGGGAGAGTGATGAGTTTTACTACAATGAAGGGGAACTAAATGATAATGCTACATCCTTATCATCTTCAAGTTAAAATATGGAGCAAAGCAATGTGAATTTCAACTTACTTTTGACTAATTTCATTTGATCAACCTTTTCATTTTAATTCAATAAGTTATTTGAATTTCTTTATCATCGTTAGCTTGTTCACTTCTCTAGTACAATATTTTCTTTTTTTATGCTTCAGTACTTTCAAAGGAAACGTTTAGTTTTTAACAATTATTTTATGTGTACCTTTTTTCATAATTACTCTTTATTTATAGGAGAATAAATATTTCACAATGATAAGAATTTACAAGGTGGTAATTTACTATTATATGTACAATAAAAATTTGGATTAGACAATATCTCTCAATATTGTATCTATTTAGTGGTTTATTAGCTTAGCATCACTAGAAAGAAAAGAAAGTAACTGATTTAGTAAATATTTCTATTACTTAGATAAAGCCCATAAAAACATAATTTAAAATATTTCTACTTTTATCTTGATAAAAAATAAAAAACTAGGGAAATTTACATTATAATAACGAATCCCAATCGATTCCTGAATAATCTTTCGAATTCGGACTATTCAATGTTAATTTGCCAATTTCTTCCGTATTTCCCCCGAATAAACCCGAAATACGAATTATTAATGGTGCCGAATAATTCCCAAATGCGTTATTTGTTCTTTGTCAAGTATGAGGTCTACGGGGTCAGGTAATGAAAATCTAAGTCCAACCTCGAGCATAGGAAGGTAAAAAGTTACACACCTTATGGGAAGAACATGCATCCTATTGTGACTAGTAGGAATGATAATTTCATAGTTATTAGGGATATAGAACCTATTCTTTAACTCGCTAATATCAAAATTAGAAAAGGACAATTCGATGACAAGCTAGAAAGACATAGCGAGAATGTTGTTGCTTTTAAGCTAAAAATAATCAATTTCACTTTGGTCATTGGGATCTTGCTGATTGTTCTTAGGGATCTAGCCTCAGGGTAGAGCAGATGCAGGTTTAAGATCATTTTGAACCCTAATCTCTTTCTGATAAAAACCCAAACCTTGTACTATAGTGCATTCAAAACTCGAAGTCGAGTCAAAGAATGTAGAACCCTCAATCTCATCAACATTCGGCTCAGGAGGAACAAAGTATTAGAATTTCTTGTCGGGTTCAATTAATTTGATTAAACAGTTTACCAGGTTTGTTATGTTCCAATTAATGTTTGAACAAATATTAGAACATAAAATGACATGCACAATGGAATTTAAAATTAACACCAGCAATTTTAACGAGGTTCGGATCTCAATATCCTACTCCTCGAGGCCACGCCTAGAGATAAAACAATCCACTATCAGTAAAGTTTAATACAATATAATAATTGTACTTATAACACAAAAGACTCCCTCTTTGTTTTGACGTCATTCTTGTATTTCTTCACTGATGGATTTGTTTGTGAGATCCCCTCGACTTGAATCTGCCTCGTTGAACTCCCGTCAAAATGGCAAAGCATTCTCTCCTGAGAAATCACCTCCTTCTCCTGAAGGATGTTCAATGTATTATTCCGATATAAGGTGGAACAGACCTAATCTCCAGTGCTGGCTTGAAACTCGAATTTCAGTCACAATCTTTATGTACACTGGAGGAGGAATCGGCTGCCTATATTCTCTGAATTTCTTCTCTAAACTCAGCAGCTCAAACTAATGTGGGTTTGTGTTTAAATACACAAAACACTCTAGTTAATTCCTAAATAAATACAAGGAAAGATTCCTAGTCTATTACGAAGACTTTCCTTCCACAATTCTACCATTAACTTCCGTGAATAAATTTGAACCTTAGAGTTCAAGATTACATTAATTTCCTATTCTAAATAATGATACACAGCTTCTTGAAAGGTAAGAAATCAACCAAGTCTCATCTTCATAAGGTAAGTCCACAATAACTCTATTTTTTTCCAATTGGACATAGAATTATTAGAAGATATCTTGTAGATTTATTTCATAAATACTACAAGCTTGTATTTAATAAATTAATCCAATGTGGTAAATAAGAGAGTTTGATTCCTACAAGGAAACAAATAAGCAAGAGTTAGTTTAGCATTAAAACTCTTATTAAACATCAAAAACCTAATCTACCTTAATTAGAACACTTAATAAATTGTACTTACCATTTTGATCAAATAATGCTTATTAAATTACATAAGTCACAAGGACTTGAATTTTGGCATTTTTTGTCAAAATCAACAATCTTACCTTAGTGTCTGAAAACAAGTTCAAATATGCATGTTCCATCAAGAAATATCATACAAGCAATTTAGTCAAAAAACCTGTGTTCGAATATGAAACTGAACATGACAATGAATAACATATTAAGGCAGATAAAACAATGTTTAGAGGCAATCAAAAAGTCTACCTAGTTTTAAAATACCTCCCCTAACACATCAAACAAAACATTAAAACTTCAAAACATAACAACAAATCAGTTTTAATCACATAATCACATCAATCAAAATCAAAATCAAAGTTTTATTCAAGCTTCCTTATCAACTTCAGCTTGTCCTTCACCAGCCCGTTGAGTATCAATATCCAATACTTCTCCTCCAATCTCTGCAGCAACTGTAAATCCAGGTTCAACATGAACTCCCCCTGCACCAGAAGTCCCTACTTCTGCAGCCCTGTAACAGCAACTGACTCCCTCTTTTTGGCCAAAAATATCGAAGGACCAGATGCCTGAGTAGCAGAGCCAGAAATATCTAAGGAAAGTGGTTCACTAGCAGCAATATCTTGGGAAGTAAAACCTTTGAGTTGGGCAATAAGATGTAGAATTTCTTTCTCCTTAGTCTGCCCTTCTCTAATTTGTTACCTTGCTGCAAGTAACTATCTCTCCAGATAGCCTAAAAGATCCTAAGAAGAGAATGGAGCAGCAGATGTTCCAGGCCGTGTTCCAACAGAAGATATTACAAGAGTGGGTAAGTCATCCAAATGTCCCTTAAACTTTCCAAGACTAGTAGAAACAGAGTAATCAACTCTAGGATATTCCATTGTTCGGTCTTAGGCTTCTTAAAGCCTTGAGAACCAATATATTGTAAATCAGGGAAGGGAATGGTAAATGACCAGTAGTAGTCTTCACTTCAGCATGCTTAGCAATAGTTCCTATGATGTGTCTGCCTAGGTCATAAGGATGCCTCGTCCTAATACAATAAAGTAGTATAGTCTAATCCTTAACAAGCACAGTGTGATTGGCTGTGGGAGTCTAATTAGCCACTGCTGCTTTGTGAAAAATGGCATATTTAAGAGTCAATTTGGCAGCACAAAAAGTAGAGAAATTTCTAGGACAAGCATTCAAACTACCTCCAGTCAACTCCCTAATGATCAAAATCAGTTGGTAACTCAGGAAATTCAACCTGAGGGGTACCTAAATAATCATTGATCATCTGAGCTGAAAAGAAATAAACCTTACTCCTAACATAAACATAACCAAATTTACTAGAATCAGCCTTGATAATATCATAACGGAGATTGCAATAAAATTCCTTAACAACCTAAGGAACATAAAGATTAATGTCTGTGACAGAACCAATCAATTGTCTATCAATCAAAATTGAGTCTAACCCACGATCCTCAAAATCACTCAACCTAATTGACCTCTCAGACCATAGTTTCCTTTGAGAAATACATTCCCACATTTTCTTTGCATAATCAGAATAAAATTTGTGGGACACAACTTTACTTACCTTAATTTTGTCACCTTCAATATCTATCTCATCCCTTGGGCAGATTCCTAGAAGAATTATTAGAAACAAAAACATGAATGTTACCTTGAGGATTGAATTCTTCGGGAACTTGTGTTGTTCTGCCTCTTGTTCGAACAGGAACACCACCATTGCTACTTTATTGTACTGTAAATCCATAGAATCAAAGGATGTAGATAAACTGGTAGTGGGTTGAGGAATAGAGTCAGGAACAGGATGAGCTTCCTCTCCAATAGGATCAATCCTTTGCCCTTGGTGAAAGTCTCTCAATGTTTTAGCAACTGCATAAGTATTGGCAAGAGATGTTGCTAGAGTATAAAATGAGAGCTCCCTTGAACAGGTTCAGTGACTTATTCTTCTTCAGCAATCGGTGTTTCTTTGTGAGGTTCAGAGTTGATTTCAAGTGGTGGATATTTAATAGCTAAGGGTACGACATCAACCTCTGGCTCCATAGGAATTTTCGATGCTGGAGATGTGCCGGCAGCAACACCATGTGGTTTTTCTCTTTTAGCTTGAGCTCCAGACGACTCGTATCTCTATTTTCTTTTCTCTGTATGCAATTTCTATTTCAATTGGGCTATTGTTTTATCTTGAGATCCTACCATGTTAGAACAGATACACGAACAAGAGAGAAAGCAGAATAGAGAAGTGAAAATGGCAGAGGAATTTTTACGACTGTAACACTAGGGTTTTCTGGTGATGGAACAACAATAGGGTTAAAAGCCTTATTTATACACAAGATAAAATATTTTCCTGCCAAAATGAAAGAGTCCTTTAGTGAAAAAATTTCTTTTAAATCCAGTCCTCAACTTTTGGAGTAATCTTCCTCCATCAAACATAAGTTTTTCACTTACACTAGGAGTCTAAGAAATAGGGATATAGATAAATCAGATTTGTACCAACTTAATAATCAAATAACTTCCATATTTATCCAATTATTAATGTACGAGAAAATTAAAATAAAATCCTAAAAAGATATGCCTATTATGCATTCCATCCCATGCAAATCACAAATCAAAACGTGTTAAAGATAAATATGGTACTATTCAGATTTCAAATCTCATAATTCCAAAACATCAATTAAGAAATTTAACTTTTGATCCAGTTTGACAATAAACTCATAATTCTTCAAATTTTCATTCCATAATTTTTTTTATATATAATCACAAAAAAATAATCAATCCAGAACTGAATTTATGAATTATCATCATTTTTTTTATGTTCAACATATTGTTCTAACATGCACTGAGAACAAAGATTTAGCCAGTTAATAGCTTTCATTCTAAGACTTAGGCTAGTCTTTTCTCATAGTAGATCATCATCTAGATATTTGTGATACCTAGTCCCGGATTACTCACGAGTGGTTTTCACTCCTAAGAATAAGTAATTTTTCTTGTCAATGGCCTCCAATTTCTTAGTTTTTGTAAATTCTAGCACAATTAATGATGGAATTTTTCTGAAGTCTACTCAAGTTCAAGGTCAAAACAGATAAAGTTGTCATTCAAAATTGAGATTTCAGAATTTAGAAATATTAAAATCTGATCATACTAGACATTCAAAGCAGTATGCCTAATGCAAGTCCTAGCATGAGATGCATGAATTAGCAAATAAATGAAGTCCTATTAGTTATGTCCTAACAGAGTGCTGGAACACAATCTACATGTGACAGTGTGCAATATGGTGTTCCAACAACAGATTGAACATGACATTACAGAATGGAAATATCCAAGGACTTTCTTAATGCAGTGAATCTCTGTGCATCAATAGCCTTGGTAAAAATGTCAGCTAGTTGATTTTCAGTTGTTACATGATCTGTTATCACAATTCTACTTTCTACTAACTCTCTAATAAAGTGATGACGTATGTCGATGTGTTTTGTCCTCGAGTGTTGAACTAGATTTTTAGAAATGTTTATAGCACTTAGGTTATCACAAAATACATTCACTGATGTTTGCACAATTCCATAGTCAGCAAGCATTTTCTTCATCCACAGGAGTCGTGAACAACAATTCCCACATACAATGTACTTAGATTCAATAGTAGATAGGGAAACTCAGTTTTGTTTCTTACTAAACCAAGATATTAGATTATTACCGAGAAAGAAACTTTTCCTATCATCCACGTCACCAGCCCAGTCAATATTATAGTAGCCTGCAAGATTTGAATTAGTGTCCTTGGAATACCATATGCCATAGTTAGATATACCATTCACATATCTAATAATCCATTTGACTGCTTTCAGATGTGATTTCTTGGGATCAGATTGGTACCTGGCACAAACACCTACACTAAAGCAAAATCAAGTCTAGAAGCAGTAACATATAAAAGACTTCCAATCATACTTCTGTACAGTAATGTTCCAACAGATGTTCCAACATCATCTTTGGATAATCTGTCATTGGTGCTCATAGGAGTTCTAATGTGTTTGGTGTTCTTCAGTCCAAATTTCTTCACTAGGTTTTGGGCATATTTACTTTGAGAAATAAAAATCCCATCATCAAGTTGTTTGATTTGTAAAACTAGAAAATAATTTAACTCTCCAACCATACTCATCTCGAACTCTTTAGATATTTGTTTAACAAACTCATCACCATTCTGCTTAGAGGTTGACCCAAAAACTATGTCATCTACATAAATCTGTGCGATGATCAAACTGGTGTTCGAACATCTAATGAACAAGGTTTTATCAGCTCCCCCTCTTTTGTAGCTCTTATTGACCAGAAAGTTTTTCAAACACTCATACCAAGCTCTAGGAGCTTGTTTCAATCCATACAAAGTATTTTTCAATTTATAGACATGATTAGGATGATGTGAATCCTCAAAACCTTTAGGTTGTTCTATATAGGCTTTTTCATTCAAAAACCCATACAGAAAGGCACTTTTGACATCCATTTGATAGAGTTTGAAATTCATCAAGCATGCAATAGCCAAAAATAACCTAACAGACTCTAACCTAGCTACGGGGGCAAAGGTTTCATCAAAATCAACCCCTTCAATTTGAGTGTAACCTTGAGCAACCAACCTAACTTTGTTTCTTGTAATATTCCCAAAATCATCAGTTTTGTTCTTAAAGATCCATTTGGTACCTATTACATTAAAGTCTTTAGACCTAGGAACTAGAGTCCATACATCATTCCTAGCAAATTGACCTAATTCTTCTTGCATAGCATTGACCTAAAATTCATCTTTTAAATTTTTATTGATATTTTTTTGGTTCAATAGAGGAAGTGTAGCAAACATACCTCACTATGTCTCTATAATTGAGCTTAGGGTTTTGCCTAGTCCTTATCTTATCAGTAAAAGTTCCAATTACAAGATCTAAAGGATGATCTTTTTTAATTCTGGCAGGTGGATCCCTTTTGGGCGAATCTGTCTTATCAAAACTGTCTGTTCCATCCGATGTTATGACATTATTGGGAACAAAGATAGAACATCAGAGTGAGCATTATGTTCCTTTGACTTTGAAGATTCTAGTGGACTATCTACATCCTCAGTCAGACTGTCAATTTCCTTTTCCAAGGAAAATTTTGCAAAATCAGAAGAGTCATCAATAACCACATTTGAAGATTCCATAATAGCTTGAGTCCTCATGATAAACACATATTAGGCTCTACTGGTAGCGAAACATCTGATAAAAACTCTCTCATCACTCTTTGCATCAAACTTTCCCAAATATTTACGGTCATTAAGTATAAAGCACTTAGCACCGAACGCATAAAAATATTTATGATTAGGTTTCTTACCTTTTTAGATTTCAAAGGAGTCTTACCATAACTATGTCTTAAGTGAACTATGTTGGATATGTAACAATCAGTGCTAATGGCTTCAGCCCACAACTTTCGAGTCAATTTCTTAGAGTTGAGCATGACTTGAGCCATTTCTTGCAAAGTCATATTCTTTCTCTCAACCACACCATTCTGTTGAGGAGTCTTAGGGACTGAAAACTCACGAGTTACACCATACTTATCACAATAATAAGCAAAAATAGTATTTTCAAATTCCTTTCCATGGTCACTTCTAATCCTAACATTTTGACTAATTTCACTGTTTTTCTCAGTTTTTAATCTTGTACAGAGTTTCTTAAGACATGAAAAGTGTCAGATTTCTCTCTCAAAAAGTCAACCCAAATATACCTAGAGAAATCATCTACATAAATAAACAAGTATTTCTTACCACCGAGGCTTTCAACCTGCATAGGACCCATCAGATCCATGTGTAGAAGTTCTAGAATCTATGATGTACTTACATATTGGAACATGGGCTGGGAATATGTTTCTATTTTCCCAGTTGACAAGGACCACATACACCATCCTTTTTCTTACTCAGTTTTGGCACTCCCAGAACTGCACCTGTATTCACAAGTTTTAGTGCCAAAGCTTTTAAAATTTAAGTGCCAAAGTTTCTGGTGCCAAATCTCAGTCTCATCATATGTGACATTCAAATAGGTCATCTGATGTTCTAGTAAGTAACAATTGTCTGCAGACCTTTTACTTGTCATAGCACAACAGTTAGTATCATCAAAAACCTGACATAAATCTTTTGTAAAATGAACAAATAGATTTTGATCACATAATTGACTAATACTAATCAAGTTTGTCTTAAGGCCTTCAATCAATAACACATTCTTTAGTCTAGGTAAACCTTTAACATCAAGTGTACCCTTACTAAGAATCTATCCAGAAACTCCATCCCTAAAAGCCACACAATCTTTCTCAATACTTTGAAAGTTTGATAAGTTGTTTTTGTTACTAGTCATATGCCTAGAACAATCACTATCAAAGTACCAAGATTCACAAGTAGATGCTTTCAAGGATATATTTGCAACATTACACCTAAGATCAGATTTCCTAATCAAAATTCTATGTGAAAAATCATCTTTTAGTTAGATCTTAATCTTTGGTGTGTGTTTAGAAATAGATTTTAGCCCATGTTCAAACTGTCCAGAGAACGATGTTCTAACATGTTTTCCATTCGACAAGTCCTTTTTCAATTTGAAACACTTAGGATGTATATGACCAGGAATATGACAGTAATGACAGATTGGCACATACCTTCTTGGTTGAGGTTTTTGAAAAACATTTTTCTTACCAGAATCAAGGATAGATGGTTTTGCTACAGTGCTTTTCACAAATTCAATCTTCGATTTAGGATCCATCTTTATTTTTGAACACTTACCAATATAGCCTATACCTTGACAATTTCCTCCAACTTGTCCAGTAGAGAGAATCTCATCAAGTTTGGTTTTACCAATATTTATTCTAAACAAAGAGGCTTTGGCTATTTCTAGCTCAACAATAGTGCTCTTGAGCAACATATCTTTTTCACAATTTGAACCTTGAATTGGTTCAATTCGTGTTGTAACTCAGTTGTCTGACATGTGGGCTCAACAATCTGTCCATCTAATGACTTGTTTGTCTTACATACTTCAAGCCATTTTTTGTACATCAGTCTACACATTGTTTGAATGTCCTCATCACTTGGCTCTTCTTCATCACTACTACAGTCAGAAATCTCATCAGTAGAAAAATTTTGAACAACTTTTTCTTTACCTTTTAAAACAAAGTTAGTACTAGCTTCTGAAATACGCAATGTTCCAACTAGTATTTGAAAATGACTTGTAACATAACATTTTCCAGACTGGACAATTGCATCTTGTTTGGCAGATAAAGCAGCACGGTTGCTCACAACATCATCACATTCTTCTTGATTGTCATCTGAATCAGCATCACTCCAAGTTATGTTTAGTGACCTTCCCTTCTTCTTCTTGAGAGTATTTGTATATTCTGATTGAATGTGTTCATACCTTTCACACTCTCTGCATTGGATCTGTTTATCTTTCCTATCATTAGAAATTGAAGAAGAATTAGAAGTACTTTTATATCTAGGAGTATCAGAATTCTTACCTCTTTTAGATTTCTGGGTTTTCAAAAACTTTTGAAAGTTTTGTGTAAGAAGAACCACTGGATCTGTCATGTCCTGATCATCAGTTTGAGCATCATCTTTGGTTTCAAGAGCTTCACTTGCAGTGTAATTCTCTTATCTTTCTACCTTTTGTTTGTTTCAAATTCATCTCGAATGTTTGTAGTGAACCCATAAGTTCATCAAGATGCATAATGGTCACATCTTTGGCCTCCTCGATGGCAGTAACTTTGTGAGCAAACCTATCAGGTAGGGATCTTAGTGTCTTCCTTACCAGCTTTATGTCATCATACTTTTCACCTAAAGTATGACACTCATTTTCAATGTCACAAAGTTTCGCATTGAAGTCAGCAATGGTTTCGTTATCTTCCATCCCAAGGTCTTCAAAAATGGAAGCTAACATTTACAACTTAAAAAGTCTGACGGATTTTGCTCCTTCATAAGCTACTTGAAATATGTCCCATGCTTCCTTGGCAGTTTCACAAGTTTCAATCAACTGGAATTGGTTTGAGTCAACAGTACTAAAAATAGCATTTGGAGCTTTGGAATTGCAGCTTACAAGTTATTGTCCAATGTTGTCCACAAATCTTCGGGCTTGAGAATAACTTCTTTTTTCTCATTCTCCATAACTGGATATTGCCAACTGGAAACAACAGATTTCCACGCCTTCTCGTCAACTAATTTTATAAAGGCTCTTATTCTAGCTTTCTAGTATGAGTAGTTGGAACCTTCCAGTAATGGTGGACGTGAAACCGAACCTCCTTCTCATAGGATATTCATATCTGTAAAGATTCGGCAACAAATTAATCCAAGATCTCACTAAGTACATCTAGTGCTTGCTATTGATGCCACTTGTTAGAATTTATTATCGAGTTCAATTAATTCGATTAAATAGTTTACCAGATTTGTTATATTCCAATTAATGTTTGAACAAAGATTAGAACATAAAACGACATGCACAACGGAATTTAAAATTGACACCAGCAATTTTAACGAGGTTCGGATCTCAATATTCTACTCGTCAAGGCCACGCCCAGAGATAAAATAATCTACTATCAATAAGTTTAATATAATATAATAATTGGACTTATAACACAAAATCAAATACTCTCTCTTTGTTTTGACGTTGTTCTTGTATTGCTTCACGATGGACTTGTTTGCGAGATCCCCTTGACTAGAATCTGCCTTGTTAAACTCCCTTCAACATTGACCTCCCGTCAAAACAGCAAAGCAATCTCTCCCGATAACTCACCTCCTTCTTCCAAATGATGTTCAATGTGTTGTTCTGATATAGTCTGGAACAGACTTAAATCTCCAGTGCTGACTTGAAACTCGAATTTCAATCACAATCTTTTATGTGCACTGGAGGGGAATCGGCTGCCTATATTCTCTAAATTTCTTCTCTAAAATCAGCAGCTCAAACTAATGTGTGTTTGTGTTTCAATACACAAAACACTCTAGTTGATTCCTAAACAAATATAAGGAAAGATTCCTAGTCTATTACGAAGATTTTCCTTCCACAATTCTACCATTAACTACCGTGAATAAATCTAAACCTTAGAGTTCAAGATTATATTAATTTCCTATTCTAAATAATGATACACGGCTTCTTGGAAGGTAGAAAATCAACCAAGTCTCATCTTCATAAGGTAAGTCCATAATAACTCTACTTTTTTTTCAATTGGACATAGAATTATTAGAAGACATCTTGTAGATTTATTTCCATAAATACTACAAGCTTGTACTTAATAAATTAATCCAACATGGTAAATAAGAGAGTTTGATTCCTACAAGGAAACAAATAAGCAAGAGTTAGTTTAGCATTAAAACTCTTATTAAACATGAAAAAACTAATCTACCTTAATTAGAAGACTTAATAAATCGCACTTACCATTTTGATTAAATAATGCCAATTAAATTACATACGTCACACGGACTTAACACAAGGGAACAACTATCATAAGATTATCTCTTATAAAGGGATCAAAGGGGTCCATTGAATAAAACACTCCTCATATCAGGGACGCGGGAATGTTGGTGTTATAAAATATTTCTATCATGCGAGAAAAATAAAAGGACCAGCAAGATAGAAGCACTAATCTCTATGGGAGGGGTTCATAGGATTACAAAAGATCTAAGATCAAAATAAAAAAGAAAATATCAATCTTGCTCCGAGCTCTACAATCTGCATTCAGACATGAGGAGGACCAAATGTGAGAAAAGAATGAGATGTCCTCTATTTATACCATAGAAGTTTCCAAAATCAAAATAAATTTGCATATGCCAAGGGTTGGATAGAAGCCACGTCATCACGAACTGACCGTCAGGATAAAACCTCATCTGGCTATTCTACTGCCACAAGAAATGAAGGGTTTGAAATTTGAATTTTCCCTCCATTTCTTGGGAAGTAGGTGGAACAATGATGAGGGAAATAAATATCTAAAAATAAAAAGGACAAAACTACCCTATGGAAATTAAGCAAATTGTGAAACAGGACCTAACCCATGGCCTCACCGTAGAGCTGATTCAACTCAGATTGTGACTCATATTTATAACCATATAATGTGCGCACTAAATATGGACCACATAAAGCCACGTGTAAGACACTATATATAGGGCTCAAGTATAACTTGAAAAGGTATATCATTAATCCATAGTGAGGATCTTGCTTTCATTCTCTTATATCTCTTATTTTTATATAAATACCCATGGTTCTTATTTAGGTATCGGAGGGTTGTAGTTGGGGCTACCTCTGTAAGCCTAACGACCTGCTTGTATTCGTGTGATAGGAAGCAGGGACCTCTAGGTAGTCATCCACTTCATATCAGACTAGTGAACTTTAAGATTAAGATCTTTCAGGTCGAATAAGAGAAATACTTTTCAACGGATTAACATGCACAAGTAATCAATGAATGTTGAAACAAATTTAATTGCAAGATAGAGTTTTTTACACCAAATATTGATAAAAAATTCATGGAAGTCCTTGTCGAACAATCAGTTGCTGGTAATTTCCAACTCGGTAGACGTAATGCTCATGTCATTCTCACTGCCATAGTTGAGGTGAATGGGCAATTTCAATTTAATTTTTCTTTTGAATTTTCAACTGATGATTCACCTTAATGGCGTCAACTATAATCCCTATTCTAATGAAGTACAATGCAACCAAATTTTGTGGTTAGTAGCTTAAATAATTTTCTTTATAGTTTGATCCCTTAAGATTAACAGTTTTTCCATAACATTTTTATCTATTTTAGTACATCATTCTTTCTTTTTATTAAAGTGAAGTATATGATGGCTTACATAATGTAATACACAATCCTCACACTACTCACTTGGCCAATGTGATTCATGCATTACATACTATTTATATGCTAATTTGCATTAATATTTACATGGCATCTTATATAGCATTCTTAATCGTTAAACCTCTAATGCTATCACATGATATTACTGGTTGAGATCTTATAACCTAAGTAAGAAATTCAATATTTAGATAAGAGAAAGAATAGATTGGTCAATCTATTGGATATTCATAGGTTATATGTTATAATTTTAGAAGTAATTAAAGGTATTAGTAGTAAGCTAATATATTTCGATTCAACTAGATCAAGGTGTTTTAAATGTATACATCCATAAACTAATAATACTTAGGATATTAAACATGTTGTAATTTGATTTAAGTGTTATATTTCAAGGTCCATATGTGCATATAATTTTAGAAATGAAAACTAGACAATCTATTTAAGAATCAGATATCAATCGATTTAAAGATCGAATCAACGATTAAGAAATTAGAGTAGAATTTATTATCCGATAGTATAGAAATTAAAATAGGTTGTAAATAAAGGAATAAATGTTGAGAAACACCAGATTAGAGCTGTGTAAGTTGTGTATAATATCAGATTTAAACCACCATTTGACACCTCAAGCTTTGCCACCTTATGCTTTCTTATTAAGTTTAAGCTAACACCTCAAACCCTTCACCCTTAAACCATAACTAGACCCTCATTTCAGTCATTTTCAGCTTTCAAACACACACCTTAAGGTCTCCAAGTGCTCCAAATTGATTCCAAGTTGAAATAAAAGCAAAGGAGAAATGATTACCATTAAGTTTAACCTCAAATCTGCATAGGTAACACTTTTCTACAATTTTGCCTTTGGTTTTAAAATTATTCTGAATGGGTTTATTGTTTATTAAGCTTTCTTACTATGGCAAAACTATCACCTTACTGTTTTCTTATGGCAGAAACTGTCAGCTTACTATTTTCTTGTGTTTTAAGCTTCAAATGTGTATGATATGCTGAATAAAACCTATAATTATTACCATTTACATATCCATATATGAGTTAAGAGTATTGGAATGAATTTGGATCGATTAGAGATTGAAATAGAGCATGATATTAGAGAAACACTCAAACTTCCAAAGTAGCAAAATTTATTTTGGTGTGCTATGAAGGAGACTGAATTAGGGGCGCTAAATCCATGAGTTTTGGAATAATATGACCTGGTTGTCTCTTTGTATATGTTATCTAAGTGTTCTGAAAATTTGGGAGTGATTGAATATAATTAAGGGTGTCAAAATCATTAATGTCATGAAATGCGCAAAACTGTCATGGTAGGAAAAATCTGTTTCAGTATGCTGTGAAGGGAGCTGAACTTGGGAAGATATATCCGTGTGTTTTAGCCATTATATGACATGTTTAAATTATTTTTTATGTTAGCTATGTGTGATAAAAATTGGGGAGTGAATGAATATGTCTAAGGGTGTCAAAAATCATCATGCAAATTAATATGGCAGCAAGAAAATGTGAATTGTGAATCTGTCCCATTTGGTTCATTAATATATTCCAGCATAGATGTGGTGAATTTTATCCCTAACATTTAGGGAGATGGTATAAGATTTATAATACATCAATTAAGTGAGGTTAGTATATATTTAAGATGTGGAACAAAGGTTCGTAAAAGGTTGTATTTGGTTATAGTTTCTAAGTGGTAAAGTTGTTTAGTTAAATTAAGATTCAAGAACTTTATACTACATTACGTACAATGAACTTGTTAATTGAGGTTGGTGATTGATATCTTATATTTTTATATATTGTTTCACATCTAGGGTTGAGGAGTAATACTTAAAAACCTAAAAGTAATACACAACTGATCAAAGGTAAGTGAAAATCCATTTGCAATTACAATGCATGGGCATATCCTTTCTTACCTTATTTATATTAAATGTAATCCTTGTGTCTTGATAAGTATTATAAATATCTTATAGTGCTTACGTTGCTTGGATGATAGGACATGGGATCCGTTGTGTCATTGAATATGTCATTCATTAATATTTACACGTGCTCACAGTTGAGGTTTTGCATGCATAACATTATTTTTAGAAAGAAAATATTTTTGGTTGCCCACTACTAGTGTACCTAGCTGCCCCAATTGAGTCTCAATGTTGTCTATCTTCGCTTCATCTTTATTCAATTGGGCTCTTGTCTCGCCAATGAAAGTGCTTAGCAAATCCTCAATTGATGTCTTTTTCTCACCTACTTGAGGGTTCGGATTAAGTGGACTATTGTAACCCGGTGGGGGTTGAAGCACATTTCAATTGTTGGCATAGGAAAAATTCTCATGATTTCTAAACCCCGAATGGTAGTGAGTACGTAATTGATTTCCCATGAAATTGAAATTACCATTATTGACAAAGTTTATCTGCTCATCTCCTTTGGTTTCCACAAATGAAGTGCTAGTGGATGCCATGGAATTCATTCCTTGAGAAGGTCACGAGACAGTGGACCACTTGACTGTGCCCTTATCGATGCCGCTGGTGGGAAGACTTCTGGAGGATCATAGGAAAAGACAGGGGGTGGACCTCTAGTGATCCCAAGATATGGCCCCAGACTGTGTCAATCTGTTTATGGTCATGTGATTATTGATATTGTTGAGAGCTCTATCCGGTACATAGTAGGTTAGACAAGGGCCCAATGATGGAAAATAACTTTGAATGAACTATTTTTTATGCATGAGTTTGCATTTTTGTCATGATATCCTAGACATACATTGCATATATGTTGGATATCTCTTCAGCATGATTGATTTTCACTTACTCAGCATTAGCTCATGTAATTTATGCATTGTAGGTAAATATGGAGATACCTGAGACTTTGAGGCTTACTGGACTGGCTGTTGGAGCTCTTAGAGGCTTCTGAGAATCATTGAACATAGATGACGACCTGTTGGGTTGTGTTGTGGACATATTCTAATTTTTATAATCATTATTATTGTGTAAATTGTTTTCTATATAAAAAGGGTTGCAAGATGCAAAATGTCCTTACTTCTTCCGAAAATATAGGCTAATATTTTAATTTTTGAGTCTATTGTATTATAACTTTGAGATGTCATGTCCTATATACTCTTGAAATTTTATAATAAATAAGTTTGAGAATAGTGTGATTGTGATTGGTGTTGTATTTTTATATAAATGGTGATTTTTCTATATACAATGTTATATATGATAAAATACTTTTATTGTTTCTCAAAGTGCTACAGTTGATAAAAATATATATATATACACATGCACACACATGTGCTACCTTGTAAAAATTATTGTTATTTCAATATCTATATTCAGTGTTGGGAGGGTGTTACACATAAAAAAAGGCGAACTAATTTTGATGCATTGTCCTACATAGACAAAAAGGACGATCACACTATACAACCCCCCAAGTAATCGAGATTATAGTGACCATGAAGCCAATGGTGGTAATGACGCTAATAACTATGTCCACCAGCCATTTGGATACAATTATAGCTCGGACAAAATAGATAACTCTTTCTGGAATGAGATGGCATGGTATGTACTACATCTCATACCAAAGAAGAAAAGAAAGATGAACAACATCGACTCTAAAGTTTGTCAAAGTAGTTGTTGTCCTAGTGTCGGGCCACCTAGTTCCACTGCTTCCAATTCCCCTTTCAAAAAGATTTGTATCATCCATAGTCATCCATACTCTCCATGGTTTGTTGTTTTGGTTTGCCCCCTAATTTCATGTTTTCTTTTGGTCTATTTGGGTTTGGATTACATTTTTCTTTTTCTTGTATTGCTATAATTAGGTTTGACTTCATTTGTATTTCTCCTAACTAACAAGCATGAAATGAAGTCCTAACCAATGACAAATTGGTTAGGATGAAACACAAATGAAACCAAACTCGACCATAGCAACACAAGAAAAAGGAAAATGCAATCCAAACCCATGTAGACCAAAGCAACACATAAATTAGGGGGCAAATCAAACCAACACTAACATGGAGAATATGGATGGCTCCAGATAATTCAAATCTATGAAAGGAAAATTGTAAGGAGTAGAACTAGATGGCTAGATACAAGGACAACGACTACTTTGACCAACTTTAATTTAGAGTTGGTTTTGTTCTAAACATTTTTTTTGGCATGAGATGCAATAGACATGACCCATCCAAATCAACCTCAACTAATAATGCATTACTTGCATTTTCGGAGCATACTATGCCATCTCATTCCAAAAGGAGATATTCGTCTTGTCCTCACTATAATCATATCCAAATGGTTGGTTGTAGTTATTAGCTTTATAGCCACCACTGACTTCATAGTCACTATATTCTCTATTAGTTTAGTATGGCGTATAGTTGATCGTCCTTTTCGCCATCGAATATACAGGAAAATGCATCAAAAATATAAACCATCACATGCTTCCCCTTCTGCATGTAAGAGATTAAAAAATCAAGATAACAAAAAAAAGGAATAATGTACTGAAATGGATAAAAGTGTAATGGGAAAACTGTTGACCTTAAAGAGATCAAACTACTAGGAGAAAAATATTTAATAACTAACCCTATATATAAAGTCCTACATAGTTTGGTTGCAGGTAAATAATCTAGTTGAAAGCTTTATAATATTTTATGGAGTTTCTTGGTTCTCTCTATACAAAATTCAAAAGAAAAATTAAATTGAAATTATCCATTTACCTCAGCCATGACAATGAGAATGGCATAAGCATTATATTTGCCATGTTGGAAATTACCAGCAGCGATTGCTCGACAAGAATTTCCATGAATTTTCAGTCAATATCTTTAGTCCATTCCGTGGTGTAGAAAACTCTCTCTTGCAACATTGTACCTTTTAGAGCCATAAGGGTGATGGGCAAATGGAAAAGGTGTTTATTGGTTTTTTTTTTTTTTTTTTGGCAACTTTTATACATCATGAAACCATTGGTAAATACCCAAAATTGGAAAATATGAAGAAAATTGGTAAACATTGTATAACAGAAAATAAACTACACAAACTGCAGCATTTGAAGTCCATTTGGATGAATATACAATTCTCTCATCTTCTAAGAAGTAAGATTATAGAAAGTCATTTCCCATGAATATTAGAAAATAATTTTAAGTAATTGATTAGGAAGCTGTCACTGCAGCAATCCTGCAGAGAAGGGTATAGTGGTATATGGCAACCAGGTATCCCCCATAGTGAAATTATACACAGTGAAGTTCATGGCTTGAGAAGCATTCATTAGAGTATAACCAGGCCATTGTACTCTCATTGTTGTATTAGCACCTGGACCATAATTTTCATACTCTCCATAATAAAGGGTGTCTAATCCATTCGTTCCGTTCCATTCCAACCATCCAACCGGATTAATAAAGCTTCCAATATAAGATTGCATGTAAACCGTCCTTGAGAACTCCTTCCATGGCCTACCAAGATAATTTGTTGAAGTGGAACTCAAATTTGAGTTTAAGTCCACTGCTAAGTCTGGTGCAGCTTTGATAGTGCAGTTGTGGATGGATATGCCGGTGTTCTGGTTTGGGTCAGTTCGGCCTTGTGCTGTGAAGGCGACCTTCTGGTTAGGCATTGGCTTCCGGGCAAAGAGATTACAGTTTTGAAAGATGGCAGCAGCATTGCCGAATATGAAGTCCACAGTGCCATAGATGTCGCATTCCCTGTAGAATTGCCTCAGAGAATGGACGTAGAGCGTGTCTTGATAGCCTTCAAACCTGCAACGGTAGAATGTTGAGAGATCAGCATTGTTCCTCATCGCCACAGCTTGATGCTTCTCTGGACCAGCCGTGTTCTTGAATGTTATGTCAATTGCAACGAAACGTTCCCCATAAACAGCTGCAATGACAGAGTTCAGTATGGTTACTGACCAAAAAAGTGGAGACAGCTAATTGTTTGACTGTGTATTGGTTAGTATCTTTTGGTTTACGTACGTTGCTTCTTTATCATGATTCTAGCCTTGTATCATTCTTGTATATTGCATAAATTCATCTAATACAACCAGAGACCTTGTTAGGGCAAATTCACTCTGTTCTAAACTACCTGACAAAAAAAAAGAACAGCAACAATAGCTGCTTTACTTGAAATTTTGTCCAGAATTCGTGAGCCCGTTTCTTCGTGAATTTCAGTTCATATATTGACAGAAAATTTACTGAAATTCCTCAGAAACAGATAACATCTATATGTTTTCAAATCTCAAAAGCCAATGCTCCACACATTAATTTCTGAAACGCTGAAGCAAGAAAGATGATGAATGTTGCTTTTCTTGAAACTCTACCTAAAACTAATGAGCCACATATATAACTGTCAAGATCTGATATTCTAAATACTGAAAATTACTCACCGAAGGTAGCAGAATTGAAGGTCGTCCAGCCATCAATAACACTCCGGTTTCCAGTAATAACTGTGCTATTGATCCCATCTCCAATCAGCATTATGTTTTTCTTGTTTCTAGGCACCACAACATACTCCTCGTAGTAACCTTGCTTCGCGTAAATAATGAAGTAGCCATCATCAACTACTGAGTTATTAGGCGCAAAAGCAATGGCATTGTTTATCGATGAAAAGTTGGCACCTCCATAAGGGCTAACTGTAACAGTATCATTGACATGAATTCCACCATCCAATAATTCCCCGAGAAGGCATCCTGCCCTTGGAGATTCGTCCGACACATGTAGGAACTGTTTTTAAAGATCAATATATAGGCAAGTCATTATCATGAGAGCTTGAGTAGAAAGATAGACAAAGCACATGTGATCCAACCCCATCTTCACGAACTTAAGCATTAGTAGTGTGAAAATGAAACCTCATCTTTTGTTATAGAAAGCAGTGGCAACATTCAATATATTGATGAATTAAAAGAAAGGAAATTCATTTTTTTTTTTTAGTTCATTATTACAATATAACATCTTCAATTAGCAAATGTCACATGAATAAAAAGCCTAGATGAAAATTTCAGATTGGATCTGTGTATTGATTTTAGGAATCACCAATGCTCCTTTCCAGGATACATTGGCAATCAAAACTTGAATAACTATACTATAGACACCTCAATTTTGCATTGATTAATCTTAAGCAGGTTGCAAGCACGTGGGCCTCAAGAATTTTAATTCAAATATTTTCTGAATCCACATGATTCAGGATTTTATGTGAAATACACTATGCTTTTCTAAGCATTTAAAACTCCTATATTCAAATATACCCCTCAGAAAACTCTTGACCCCAAATAGGTTAAGGATCCGCGTCTATTTTACACAAGTCAAAATCCAACCCAAACTCTACCCGTAAGCAGTTCCTCTCAACTCGAGAGTAGAAAATGCTTACTTATCAAAAAAAGAAAAAAACGAAAAGAAAAAATGAGTAGAATATGCTTTTGTTGATGCTTTTCTTTAGGGAATATGTTTTTGTATTGTAGTGGAAATGTTTTGTCTACAAAGTCTTATATATACAATGCATTTTGTGTATCATATGATTGATTCACACAAGTATACATAGTTAAACTAAATTATGTCACCATGTCGAGTGCAGGTTAAAAAAATTTCAATTTATCCATTATGAAATATATATAATGATAAGTAAATTAATCTTAAAAAAAAAAAATGTGGAAGAGTGAAAGGAGCACTTATTGCAGAAGGACCATATAAAGATATTATTAAGACTTTGTTGAAAAAATGTTTCTTTTTTTTAAAGGTTTTCAATTCAATAAATTTTGGTGGCTTTAATTGCAGTAATGGATAATGGAGGTTGCTTAAAGAAAGTTAATAATGTCATAGGCTTAGGTACTACTTTGCTATTTGTGTAGAGCATGTTTGGTTTAGATTATTTTTTTGATTATGATTATTTGAATAATTAGTTAAAGATAATCAATATAAAAATACTCAATTTCCCTAAGTCACCATTTGATTGTCAATTTGAAAAATCAATTTTTATAGGAAAAAAATAAGATACATATGCCACATGTTTTTCTTATTATCTAATGTTGTGTTTGGATGGAAAGATTTGGATTTGAGTAAAGAATATAGGAGAAAATTTTCAAATGACTTCTTAGATTTCAAATACACCACAATGTTTTAAAAAATAGGCCAAAATGGGAGCTCAATGATGTGAAATTCATGGTGTTGTGGACTGAATTAGGCTTGAATGAGTGGGCTCAAAGGACTTGGGTCTTAGTAATAATTGGGTCGGGCTTGTCTAGCAGTTGGTGGTCTGGTGTGGACGACACAAGTAGGGTTAGGACGGGTTGTATGATTTATTGGGTAGGACCAAATTGTCTGATTGCTAAAGCAGCTCGAGTTGAGGTCTCCGAGAAGATGTGGCCTATAATCTCACAAGACAATGTCATTTGTCCGTAGCACGTACAAACCACAAGGTCCCCTTCCTTAATTAGTCCATGAAATTCTTTTATTTTTAATTGTTCGCTTCAACCTTATCGACCTCTTTCTAGCCTATTAAAGAAATCATATAATTTAGCAAGCGTAACATACATGTGATAAGACTAGATAGATCATCCCCTCCATGGACTTGCTTCCATTTCCTCTTTGAGAATCTTACATGTAACGATTATTTTTCTCCAAATTAACAATTGATTTCTCAACACTCTTAAAGAAACCATATAATTTAAACTGATTTTTCCCATTACTTTGGCCTCTACTCTTCTTTGTATAGTAGGTTGATGGAATGAAATCTATGTTAGACCGAACCTACGATTTCCCTTTTCTAATTTATTTTTCTCTCAAACGATCTAAATGAACTGAACTAAATAAGAGAGAGATAGTAAATAATGCACCGATAACAATATAATCTATGGCCTTAGAGTCATCAAAGTTATTAGTACTATGATAACCGTCTTTCTCCTAAACCAAATGTTCTATTTGATACAATACCAAGTCAAATAGCTTAATCTTTCTTTGATACTATAAAACTTTCAAATATCCATATTTGTAATGCCATTTAATAACATTTATACACTTGAGAATCCGCAATCTGCTCTCTGACATATAAAATAGCTAGACTTTAAGTTCTCCCAATTGAAAATCGTAACCAAAAGAAAGGGAGAATATCAAAATGCAAATGACCCAACTACTACATGCTCTTGTTTTATTGAAGACTTATTGAGAGTATATAATTTCCTTAAAGGGTAACTTCTATCGTAACATATCATCCACGATCATAGCTTACCCATCTCAAACATGCAAATTTGAACTATTTTAGAATATTTCTTTTTGTATATTATATAAATGTAAAAAAAATTTCATGAGTAAATCAGACACTTGTCTTTAATGATCTGACATTTATTTTTTCATACCTACTAACTAATAAATCATGTACCTGACATGCATTTTCTCTAGTCATGGCCACAAGGCCAAACATAAAACAAAATAAAAGAAATGTACTAGTCCGCATCATAGCATGCCAAAATAATTACAATCCATCTAATTGTTCAATTGTTCAAGACGGTGCAAAACGAGCATAATTAAGCTCATTCAAACCTTCAAGATGTCTTCCCAGACTCTCTGATTGCATCTTGTTCAGCCAGGGTTTGGGTACAAAAGAGAGTAGGTGCAGTTGGTGTTTAGAGGACAACGAGCTTGTCTACATTTAAATTACAATATTTTATTAAATCCTAGATGCGAACTATTTTTAAATAAACTTATTAAATTATTTATTATTGCAGATAAGAATAAAGAATCAAACTAACTGATCAACCAAAAAAAGAACATCTATATTAAGACAAAAAAATTTATTTATTTTTTCTTTTCATGTAAAATAATAATAATAGTAACTACTTCTAGAATTAAAAGATAGTCTTACCTCGGTAAGCACAGAAGTGGGGTGTCGTGCCCAATCCAACTCCATCACCCCCCTCCGCCCCGACACCCCGCCACCCGACCTCCGCCTCCTCACGCGGCCCAATGCATGCGCCACCAACCCAAGAGAAACACTGTACATCGCCGCCGCATCACCGAGCGGCGCAGCCAATGCGGTCGCCATCCCGCTGCCGGCATCGACGATCCCGTCGTAGCACGTCTGCTGATTCGTGACCACGGCGCTCAGCAAACTCTGCACTCTGCCGACCAGCACGTCGCTCATGTTGCTCGCAGATTTCAGCTTCTCCGAGATGAGTTCCAAGTAGTCGACATTGAGTTCCTGGAGCTGGTGGCAGTCGTTGAGCGCGCTGATCTCTGTGTAGCTCATCTGGGACTTCTCTTTCGTGTTATTTGTGAGGAAATGGCTGATTGTATCGGACAACCTGCGGGCGTGTTTCAGGCACTGTTTGACGGAGAACTTGCCGTAGTTGTCGGGACTGGACGTGGAGTGTCGAAATGAGGAGAGAATGGAGAGGCATAGCTTGGGGTAGAGGGTGGATTTGCAGGCGGTGGACGGTGGCTGTGGCGGAGGTTCGGCGGAGAACGGTGGAGCTAAAGAGAGGGTGAACAGGAATAGAAAGAGAAGGCAGAATGGGTTTGCCATTTTCATTTGTATCTATGCAGTTTGGTTGTGATAAGAGGTTCTGTGGAAATGGAAGAAATGTATTTCGTTAGTTTCTATACCAGAAATTTGATATACAGGCATACAGCCTCCCCTCTCAAATTTGTATTATATTTGAAACTTCATGTAAAGCCTCCCCTCTGGAATTTGTTGTATTGTATGTTCCTTCTGCCCATATTTACATGTCCAGTTGATTTGATACGGATTTCTAAACGAGAGAGAAAAAAATATTATTATTTTTTTATGTTTTTATACTATTATTCTTAAAATTAGAATTTAGTATTAATTACATCATACTATTACTTTTAAGTGAGAAGATATTTATAAAAAAAAATAAAAAATTAAGAATTGGACCTTTATTATGAAGTATGTGAGAATAACAGATTTAGAATTGATATAGTACTAAATATACAAGCCACTTTTATATTTTAAAGAAATGAGCAGATGAGTTGAATGAGGAAATATATAGAGTGATGCACCCTTCATTTCAATTTTACGGGTCTAATTAATCTGATATGAAGTTTTATATGAGAAATGAAAAAGTAGAGAATTGATGTATATTTATGCTATTACTCTTAAAAGTAACGGACTTAAAAATGTTTTTCTTGTGTATTCTTGATGAAATGACATATTTTAGAATTTATTAAGAAAAATAAAATTATCCATATCGCATCAAATTGTTTTTATTGAATTGCTATATAAATTGTGATTTAAAAATTTAATCAAAACTACACCGTTTTAAATAGTTTGGTGGCAATTTGATTTGAATAAATCAAATCGTATCACCTATATATATATATATATATATATATATATATATTTGAATTTACTAATATTTAATATTAACTTTAGTTTTAATAATTAACCCTTAATTGTAATGTCCATTTAAATTTAATTTATTAATTAACTCTTAACCTACTCATCTACTTATATCTCACAAAATCTTTTTGCTTTTCATTCATCTTAAGCTCTAAGGCGAGGAGCGTAGATCTTTATTTTCAATATTGTTAAAAAGTTTACATCTTTTTTTGTTGTTTTGTTTTTCTTTCTTTCAGAAGTGTTCGGTATATAATGTTTTTTCAGCCTTTTTCTGTTTATTTTCTAATTTTTAACTTTTTTCTTCATAGTTTTATGATGTATGGATGTGTCAATTTCTTTTTCTAAGGATTAGAAGATGAAAAAAAAAAGAGTCAATAAAAATAATAATATAGTAATGCACTAAAAACACCATTCTATAAAATAGACAAAATATCATTCAAGGGTCACTTTAGTGTCAAACTCTTGACTTCACTCAAAATATAATCCTTTGATAAAATAAAATAAAATAAAATAGTTATATTCATTTTAATCATGTTATATGATGTAAAACTTTAAGGCTTTTTGTTATGGAGAAATGCACATATAATATTTTTTTATTTATTTAAATTTTAAAGCAAACCAACTTAAAAACAACAAAATCGCCCCAAACCGAAACTACATGTTCGATTGTAATTTACAAAATGATAATTTCAATTTACTATTTAGCAAAACCACATATAACAATCGATTTAAAATTAATAAAGAAAAACAAAAAGGAATCATAATCACTCCTAATATACTTAAAAAAATATATTTTAAGAAATGAAACCTTATTTTAAAATATTCCCAAAAAAAAAAACTAGGAAAGAGGCAATATCACCGATTTTATAAAATGCCGACCCATGATATACAGCATAACTATTGTTATATAAATTATAAATTAGCAGTTGAATTGGGAAAATAATTAGGGGTGAGCATTTAATGAATGTACAATGGGGAAACACATGGACACATGAGTTGATCATATGCAACCATGGCTTCATTCATATGAATATATATAAATATCATTTCACACTCCCAAGATTCACATTAATGCATAGACTATTTTGCATGTGGTAGAAATTCAGATGAAAATGTTTGGTATTGCACCTTTGCAGCATTGTCATGTGCTACAAAATAAGATGGAAAGTATATATATGTATGTGCAACACTATATATATATCATTTAGTCATTGGCCTTATATATGTTTCGATAATATTCATGTTATATCATGGTGAATAGGATGTTCGAATAAAAGGTAAGTACATTATTTTATAAAAAAATAAAATATTTAGAAAATGGATACTAGTATAGTAGAGTACATATATATTAAGTGCGACATCTAGGTAAATATATTTTTGAATTGAGATTCTGCCAACCTTTCTAACCCAACTCTTCATTTGTTCCTCTAATACCTATGAGCCTCTTTGATTTCATTTCCAAATAGCATCTCAATTTTTACAATTTGAAATTTCGAAAACATATTCATTTTACTCATTTTATAAAAAATAATATTTATTTTTATTTTCAAAACTTTTTGGTCAAAGTTAGAAATAAAAATGCACCTATTAATATATTTGTCAGGTGCAAAAACCACCATAAAATAAATATATTTTTATTTTCAAATCTATATAATCAATAGAAGCATAACTAATTCAAATATTTTTTTTATTTTTACACCATAATTTAGTGAAAATATTTTCAATGAAAATACTAGAAACATGAACATGAGATTGAAAATGAAACCAAATGGGCTCTATGCCTTCAATAAATTAGCAACATTAAGGTTATCTAAATAAACTCTCAGTGGATAGTTTAATCGAGCTCAATTTTACCATACATAAAATTATTTGTTTCTATTAAATTTGAATAATATAGTTATTTATATATATTCACAAATTAGTCAATAACTTAAAGTTAAATTAAAATAAATTTTTAACCTATCTAATATATATTCAAATGTATGGTACATACTGATTACTTTTTTTCTCTCTAAAGCTTAGGTTATTTGCCAATTATTTATTTTGTATTTGAACTAAAAAAATATTTTCTCGTGCCTTGGCACAGGATAAAAACTAATATGACTATATATTTTAGGTCAATGGGCAGCAATTTTGACTCGGCAGTGAAAGCACTTTATTTGAAGTTTTTACTCTAGCCCGCATTGTCATTTTTACAATTTTACTCCAAGTTTGTCATACATTTTTTCTTCTTAAAATTGGTAGGCTATACAATGAGTTATTGTCTTATTAAACACACACACACACACACAAATATATATATATATATATATATGTATATATATGTTTTCCTAAATTTCTTTCTTAGCCATTATGGCATAACCTCAAATAAATATTCTGGAAAAATGCAGTAAATTTTTTATATGGCATAGAAAAGCATATTTCGTAAACAAAATCAGCTAGGAAAGATTTTATGGTATGTTTTAATTTGAACTGAACTTAATTAAATTTCTCAAATTTTTTATTTATTTTCTTTTTATGTTGCATTTCCCATAAGAGTTATAGGTTGGGTTGGTCAGGTCAATTACGCTCTTCGAATGGAGCCATGAGTTGGGTTGTACTAGAATCGAACCTTAATTTGATTTCTCAATTTTTTTATTATTTTCTTTTTATGTTGCACCCCAAATGGGTTGGTTTAGTTAGTTAATGAGGTCATGGGTCGGATTGATTGATGCTGACAATAAATGTGAATAATCACTCCTTGGGTTTTTTTTTTTTTTAAGCAAGGATGGCATTGATATATCAACTATCAACCCCATGGTTTGGGTTTTTTTTTTTTTTTTAAATATGTTGTGCACCTAAAAGGGTCGTGGGTCGGGTTGGTTTTGTCTCGACCAATTAAGTTCTCTCGAGTAAAGGATATTATTGATAATAAATGCCAACAATCACTCTCAACACCAATCTGGTGACTCGAACCCATAACTTTACTCTGATACCAATTGTTAGAACAAGCGTTTACTATTAGGCTAAAAGTTTTAGTTGTTAGTAAAGACGTAACTTTATTTTTTTAAACTCTTGATTGTGCAAAACGCCGTACTAAATAACGGTCAGGCATAAGATGGTTATGCTCACATAAGTGTCATGGGTTGGGTTAATTACTTTT
Organism: Paulownia fortunei; assembly: GCA_019321725.1. Taxonomy (NCBI): domain Eukaryota; kingdom Viridiplantae; phylum Streptophyta; class Magnoliopsida; order Lamiales; family Paulowniaceae; genus Paulownia; species Paulownia fortunei. The sequence continues at coordinate 9,164,550 of CM033106.1, forward strand.
CGGTAAGTTATGTCCTCCCAAGCAAAGAATGTTCTAATAATAAATGCCAACACTTTGCAAATTCAAATGACTCAGAATATTTGATTTTGTTTATTTATGGGGATGATTCTTTGCCTTCGAATTTTCTTCAATTAATAGACTAATTTATGATATTCTGATGTAACTAATTTTCTATTTAAATGAAATCTATTGGATTCTGTAGTCACAGGATGCTAATTTACGTAAGATGAAAACAAAGAATAGATAGAAAAATGCTTCACGGTCATCGTAGGATTCAATATCAAATTCATTCTCAAAATCTTCCATTTTTTAACACATTAATTCCTTTTCTTTTTTTCAGTCTTCCTCTTTCTCTTTAATTACTCACATTATTTCTTTTTCTTCTTTTAAATATTAAAATATAGGGGAAAAAGATTTGGCTCATAAACTAGTTGTTTTTTTAATTGATTTTGACCGTAAACTTTTAAATGGTCATACTTCAACTTCTAATGTGTATTGAACATGACTTTTCAGGCAAATTTATTTACTGAAAAATAGAATATTTGCTTTTATCTCCCCTGAGCTTTAAGATTTTGGCTTTTAGCATCTATCTCCCCTGATATTTAATTTTTTTACAATAACCTCCTTTCTAACACTATTTTACCGAAGATTATAGTAACATATTATTAAAATACCAAATCAAATCATCTACATACTTACGAAAAAAAAAAACTTTTATAATGTATTTAAAAAAAAAAATGAGTCAGACCAAAATTTTAAACTTTAAGGTCTCTTCTGTAATGCAAATAATATGGACTAACACTTATTTTTATATGTAAAAGTAATTATAATTTTCATAAAATTAATTTTTATTTATTGTTTTTTTTTCATACATAAACATTAACATAAAATTATTTACCAAATATGACTTAAAACTTTAATTTTGATAATATACTTATCTTAAGGAATTATGCATTATGAGACTAACTACAAATTTTTTTTAAGAGTTATGTTTTCTTTTTCATTATATAGGGATGAGGGTATTTAGTCTTTTGATAATTTTTTTTATTAGAATCTTTGATCAAGTAGTTTTAGAAATAAGATATTTGTCAAAGATTCAAACCTTAAAGGAAGTGGATGTCGTAAAAAAACAAACTTAGCAACAAACTTAGCAAAGTGGATATAAAACACTCTCTTTTCCTATTAGTGAGTATAGTTGAAAAGGTTATATTTGGTATATATTAAGAACTTGAAGTGTCAAATTGATAAGAATTAAAAGTTTGGGGTCCATTTGCTTGAGTGCGTGTTGGGCGGTTTATGCGATTTATTTTTCAATATTGAGATTTTTGTTTTTAATTTATATCAAAACTTGAGGTGAATAATACTCTTTATCTCGTACATTATGCATATACTAAAGTGAAATTTAAGACTTAGAAATATGCTCAAAGTAGGCACTTAAGTCGTATGTTCTTTTTCTTTCAAAATGATAATTAGTCTTTTAAAGAAGTACAGTTGGCATAAATCTTTATATCAATTAGATTATTACACATTTTAAATTTCTTTTAATTTTATTTATACTTAGTATTGTTCTTATATGTTGGAATTTGCTCATAAAATCTCTACCTTAACCAAATAATACCATAGCATTATTTTATAAATAATTTCATATTTTAAATATTTATAATCTCACATCTCAAATAAGGGTACTTACAGTTAGTTTAACCGATCGAATCTAAGAAAATTCAAAAATTCGATTTGAATTGAAATCGAAAAAAAAAATTGATTTGATTTTTTATTTTTTATTTTCTAAAAGTTTAGTTTTTGATTCGATTCTATTTTTGGGTTCAGTTAACTACACCAAACCAAAAATTGAATTTTTTTATTTTATTTATTTTATTTTGTTTTTGTTTTTGAGTTTTCTCTCTCACTCCTTGACCAAACTCAAAGCTACAAAACCCTTGTTCTCTCTTGTGTGAGTCGTCTCTCACAACCACAGACCTTCAATCCTCCACGAGGCCCTCGCTCTTTGAATACACTCTTCAATTTTATTCTTGGATATGGGATTCATATTGCGAAAGCGCAGGCATTTAAGATGGCCATTGAAACTGCTTCATGCTTTTGAGAATTGATGAAATAGTAAGTGGGATCAAGAAGAAGCGGGCCCTGGATCATGCCAGGCTCCACCAAAGCCTAAAATTTAGAAAGATTGGTTGAATGTGCTGCAATTTTAAAATTGTAAATCCAAATGCAGGTTGTATCAAATAATAAATTTTTCAAGAGTTCGAGTTTTATTCACAGGAAAGTTGTTTAAAGTTTTTAAGTTTATATTTCTTAAAACATGGGTTGAATGTGGTTTAAATTATAAATAAATATTTATGTTATAACTAAAAAATTAAAGTAATAAAAGTACTGAAGTTAGGAACTCCTCTTTAATTTTGGATAGATGAAAAATTATTTATTCTTTTTATTTCTTTTAAATGCCACTATTAGAATGCATACATAATGAAATTTCAATGGGAAGATATTATCAAATATCTCATTTATTAAGGTAACCATGATATTGTCTTACTATTTATAAATTATCTCTTAGCACTAATACTTGTTTATGGGATCAAATATTTATGCACGCATTTGTCAATAATAAATCAAAGTTTCATATTAGCAGTCGGTGTAGTAGAACCGTATAATAAATTAAATGAACCCAAGTATTTGTTGTGTCATTAATGATACAAAAATCAAGAATCTCCACTAAACAAGAAGGGTTTTAACACCAACACTTATTTATGGGATCAAGTATTTATGCATACTTTTGTCTATAACAAATCAAAGTTTACATTAACAATCGGTGTAATAGAACCGTACAATAAGCTAAATGAACTCAAATATTATTGTGTCATTGTTGATACATAAATCAAGAATCGTCACAAAACAAATAGAGTTTCAATCAAAAATTAAAATGATAATATAATACATTTGAATATCATGCACCTTTATAACCATTCTCTCTCAATAGGTTCACTATTTCTCCTCACCTAAATAAGATTTAGAAAGACATAATGAAAATAAAAAAGACTAAAAATAAAGAGAAACTAGAGAATATATTTCTATTACTACTAACCTAAAGAAAGACAACAATAAAAAATTTCTTTCCCTTTCTAAAGGTTTTTTTTATGTCTTGAATGACATCCAAAAACCCATATTTATAGTAGAAAAGTGCTTAAATTGATATATCCAAATTCATTCCAAATGCACTCCAAATTTACTTCAAATATGCTCTAAAGTTATATATCATTTTCATATCAAAATTGTTTCACATATATTTATCTATGAAATTACCTGATTTTAGAAAAATGATCAACATAAAATTGTGTGTTTTCTGTTAGCTTCATTTTTTAACTTGAATTACCTAATTCCAATAATTAGAGAGAAAGTTATGTTTGATTTAAGGAGATGTGTTAACATAGATAGATAATTTCTAATACACACATTTTGATGAATTGTCTGCTATAATTAAGGTTGAATTGTGCTGAGTTTCCAACAATAAAATTGTAGTTCTATTTCGTACATTTTAAATGAAGTAAGATTTAGGTTCATAAGGCTTTGGACATAGAGTTATGCCAAAAATATGAAAACTGCACAAGTTTGAAAACATGCTTATTTTGAATTTAATGCAAGTCCAATAATCACTTGCAAAATTGAAGTGATTTTTTGCATATATTTTGATCTACAGATGATGGATTTGGGCAAAAATGATCATTTTCTTCTAATTGTGATGCTTCTTTGATCCAATAAAATATTATATACCAACTTGCTTATGAAAAGTGTTGTCTTATTCGATTTTATTTTGGCTCTTTTTGATCTCATTTTGTTTATTGATTTCCTAAAATAAAATATTAATAAAACTATAATATTAATGAAACTATAATATTAACAAGAATAAACCAAGAAAAATATAAAAGATTTGATATGGAAATATTTCAATTTTTGCACTTATTAAATTCCCCCACACTTATCCCTTTTTGTCCTTGAGCAAGCCTAAAACAAACCTAAACTAATCTACTTTCGTAGAAAATCACGATTGCATTTAGTATATACAACAAGCTTTTTAAACCCTTAGGTGGCATATAGAGAACGAGTTACAGTTTCATGAAGGTTTTCAATGGTAATACTTACAAACACCTATGATAACTAACTTATAACCATTATTATCTAGAAGTAACAAAGTAATATGGAAATGCAATCAAACAAGTGTTGAATTTAAACTTTAGTCATTCAAAAGTTAATATATTTCTACAATAAGCATACTCAAGTGTGTGTGTGAATAGTTAATGTCAACAGTGACGAAACTATGCATGCTTCAAATAAGTGAATTCTCATAAAACCTCACAAAAACTATCACTCAATCTTTAATGAAAGAGTTAAACATCATAGGCTTTTCTTTTGGTATAAATCTCCACTACACCAAAAGCATCATACGAAATCAAAAAGTCTTTAATAAAGGTTGTAATGGGGCCAAAGAGTAGTGATGTAGCTAAAAAATAAAATGATAGGATGCAACAAAAATTCTAAATATTTCATTGGATTAAAGACATAGAGTTTATCAATTAAAATTCTCATACTCCATGAATTTCAACACTGGGGCCTACTATTATTGAATTGGGCCCTTCTTCATTATTCTTATTGATTTTGCAATATCTCATTTTTAATTGCAACTCATAATATTTTTAACATTTTGGAATTTTATTTTTTTTAATGAAAAACTCCCCCACAGTTATCTTCTATTACAACCTAAATTTTTTTTGCAAACTCACTTTGTCAATAAAATGTCTCTTAAGCTCCAAATTATTTTTAAAACAAGAGCAGAATAATAGTATATTTAGGCTAGGTAAATAGATATAGTTACCACAGAAAAAGACTTATTTATTGAAAGACTCATAGTGGCTCACTATGGATGATGTTCTCTTAGAACATCATATGGGGAACAAACTAATTTGGCCATGGTATTATAGAGCCTAATGTCTTAATTATTTTTCAAATGGTGCTCAATCAGTTGTTCATATCAATAGACCAATAGGAAAAGTACTAACAATCAACCCCTACATGTCGAAAATTCACGTGATGATTAAAGCAAGAGCATAAAAACTACCTATATTTGACTTGTTTGTCTCCACACCAAATAACATAACTATTTGTATAAAAAGATTTGAGTATAATTATCACAAGAATATATTAACCAAATAACAATATCAAAGTCCAAAACAACACCCATTATTAATCAAACCACATTATCTATAGTTAATTTTAATAATTGAAGTTGAAAGAACATATACGACTTAAAAGAAATTAACAATTCACAATTTTTTGTTAAAAACTTCATAAACTTTCCATGTTATCCAAAAAAAATAGGGGTACGTTTCAAGAGTGTTAAAGTTACCCTTTACTATGTCATCCTTTTCATGATTTCAACAAACCCAAAAGAAAACATGCTTGATTTTTTTTTCTTTTTTAGATTTTTTTTTTCGAAAAACACACATTGAACGCACAAGACATGATATTAACTATCCCCCCCTCCAACCTATTTGAGATATTGTCCCCAATATCGAAAATAAATAGTAAAGTAGAGTTTAGAAGATAATATCTTAAATGTGACATATTGGAAAATAAATGTGAAACAATACAATATATACACTATTAGTTGAAACCATTAAGGATAAATTTCATAAGCTGAGAGTCAAATTTATTTTTCATTTTCGACCATTGTCCCTGTTGGAACAATCCACATGAGCTAAGGCTGGATTAGGTTATCGCACATATGCTAGAAGTTGATCAATCAATTGGTCAAGTATTGGAGCAGAAATGAAAATTCGTCTCGTAGAAGATGAAATAAAACTATTTTCTAAAGCATGATCTATAAAATATAGCAAACCATCAAAGAAACCATTAACATTAAAAATACATACAGATTTTTGGTGAATATTGAGTTGTACCCAAAAGACAACTTGGAATAATTCCTCCAATATACCAAAACCATTAGGTAGAGTGATGAATGCATCTATATTATTTAACATGTTAGACATTTTGGCCTAAATATGTGATACTTTTTGCTCATGTCCGATGGTTATACCTGTGATATTTTATATTGTTAAAGATTTTGAGATAACTCCTAAAACTTTGACTCCTCCTACCTGAGCAGAAATAACAACACTAAATGAGTCTTCCTTTCTACTAAAGTTCTATTAAGGTTATTGGTTGTCCCTATAAATTCACAATTTTTTCTTAGATTAGTTCCACAAAATATACAAATACAGTTGAATGAGAGTGGAAGGGGCTTCTATTTTTTTTCTTTCTTTTGAAAGTGAGTTGTGCAAAAATAGAGTATGTACAGTGTTATTTATTAAGGTGTGAAAAGGGAATGCATTTATTGCATGTCTTTTTTTTTGTTAGAAAAATTTAAAATAAGGACATAAAGTTTGAAAAAAAAGTAACTACTCTACGTGAATGTACACATGGTTGTGACTGTAGCTCACATCTTCCTCTAGTTTTACATTCAATAACAACTTAAACGCCCTCTATAGGTCGATGATATGCTTTCTATTCAGTTTTCTTATAAACTAGTAAACAGGGTCTTTTAACATTAGATTCTCAAGACTATAATGCTCATATTCATTCTAGAAGTGATTCCATAAATCAAGAATTGCGTGATGTACGAATCCACAAAATTGCGGCTCAAAAGTCGATGGAATATCATCTAGTGACTTCTTACTCAATTTTAATGAATTAAATTTTATCTTCTCAATTTTTAAAAGGGTTAATCTTATTTTACCCTCATCTACTCTCATTGAATATCACTTTACCCATCTCGGTTGTATTATTTTATCATTTTGTACTCTCAATTGATATCATTTTAGCCCCTTGTACTCTTATTGTATCACTTTACTCCCATGTACTTTTAGAAAGTGACCTAATTGTCCTTACCATTATTTTTAGTAAAATTGCTTTAAAAATATCTTAAAAGTAATAGACTTGTATTTATATTTTAATAAATTTTTCAACTTGATTAATTAATACTTAATATTAAATTTATTTAAACCTTTGTTGTACTTAAAATTTAGTGGCTATTTATTTAATTTATTATAGTTCCAATTATATTACTATTTAGTATATATTTTCTATTAGCTAATACATTTATACTTATAAATTTCTTATTCATCATAAATATGAAAAATATACAATATATTTATAATATTAGTTTATTTAATATGTGAAATATTAGTAATTTTCTAATTATTAATTGAATAATCGTAATTTAATAAAAACAATATTAAATTAAAAAAATAGTTATTGTTGTGATTAATTTTTATTAAATACTAATATGATTTGTTTTAAAATTTAAAATTATTTTTATTAAATCAGATAATAAGACTGTTTATAATTTAGTTAATAATAATAAATTAAACACTAAAATAACTATTTTTTTTAATTTTAACATAATTTCTATTAAAATACGATAATATCATTATAATGAGATATTTCTTACTAATATTTAACGTGTTTAATATAGTATTATTTAAAATATATTACACATTTTATAGATTTATGATGAATAAGAAACTTATAAGTAAAATATATTATCTAATAAAATATCTTACTATATAGTAGTTTATAAAAAATATCTTAAATTAAAAATTTATCTGCTAGATTTGAAGTACAATAATATTTTAAATGAATTTAATGTTAAGTGTTAATTAATCAAGTTAAAAAAATTATTAAAATATAAATAAAAGTCTAGTAATTTTAAATATTTTAAAACTAAAAAAAATGGTAAGAATAATTAGGTCATTTATTAAGAGTACGGGGGGGTAAAGTGATACAATAATAGTACAAAGGGGTAAAGTGATACAATAATAGTACAAAGGGGTAAAGTGATACTAATTGAGAGTATAAGGGGATAAAGTAATACAATTAAAAGTATAAGGGAGTAAAGTAATACTCAATGGAGTAGATGGGGTAAAATGAAATTAAGCCTTTCTAAAAACCACTCCTAATGAACTTTCATTTTTTTTGTTTTATTTTGTTTTGTCTTATATTATTATTATTTTTTTTTGTGTACCATTTGCTTGGAAAACTGATAAGTCCGACTTCAATAGCCATAGAGTAGTGTTATCCGCCACTTAAGAAAGAAAAGAAAAGAAAAAAATAAAAGAAAGAAAGCCTACAGAATAAATAAAGTTAGAGAAAATATGTATATATATATATATAAATATTAATCATAACAAGGGTTAGAAAGAAAAAAAGAATTTTCTCTTATCAAAATTGTTTCTCTAGAAATGGTTTAAGTCTTTGTTCATTTACTTTGAATATGTTACCATTTTTAGGATTTTTAATATCATTCGCCCCACAAGGATATACCTTTTTTACAATAAAAGGACCACTCCACCTTGATCTTAATTTTCAGGAAATAAATGCAATCGCAAAACTTTTTTACCAACCTCAAATATTTTTTTGATATTTTATTATCATGAAATAATTTGATTCTTACTTTATGAACTTTAGAATTATCATATGCATCATTTCTCAATTCTTGAAGTTTATTGATTTGCAATTTGCGCAATTTTAAAACTTCATCAAGGTTGAAGGTAAATATTTTGATTGTCCAATAAACTTTATGTTCAAATTCAAGAGGTAAATGACAAGATTTTTCATAAACTATCCTATAAAAAGACATGCTTAATGATGTTTTAAAAGCAGTTCTATATACCCAAAGTATATCGGTAAGTCTAAGAGACCAATCTTTACGATTTGAGTTAACTATATTTTTCAAAATTTATTCTATCTCTCTATTTGCAAGTTCAACTTGTCCATTTGTGTGAGGGTGATGAGAGGTTGCAACTTTATGTATGATTTCATA
>CM033106.1:9173536-9293844 GCA_019321725.1 Paulownia fortunei
CAAAGTCCAAAACAACACCCATTATTAATCAAACCACATTATCTATAGTTAATTTTAATAATTGAAGTTGAAAGAACATATACGACTTAAAAGAAATTAACAATTCACAATTTTTTGTTAAAAACTTCATAAACTTTCCATGTTATCCAAAAAAAATAGGGGTACGTTTCAAGAGTGTTAAAGTTACCCTTTACTATGTCATCCTTTTCATGATTTCAACAAACCCAAAAGAAAACATGCTTGATTTTTTTTTCTTTTTTAGATTTTTTTTTTCGAAAAACACACATTGAACGCACAAGACATGATATTAACTATCCCCCCCTCCAACCTATTTGAGATATTGTCCCCAATATCGAAAATAAATAGTAAAGTAGAGTTTAGAAGATAATATCTTAAATGTGACATATTGGAAAATAAATGTGAAACAATACAATATATACACTATTAGTTGAAACCATTAAGGATAAATTTCATAAGCTGAGAGTCAAATTTATTTTTCATTTTCGACCATTGTCCCTGTTGGAACAATCCACATGAGCTAAGGCTGGATTAGGTTATCGCACATATGCTAGAAGTTGATCAATCAATTGGTCAAGTATTGGAGCAGAAATGAAAATTCGTCTCGTAGAAGATGAAATAAAACTATTTTCTAAAGCATGATCTATAAAATATAGCAAACCATCAAAGAAACCATTAACATTAAAAATACATACAGATTTTTGGTGAATATTGAGTTGTACCCAAAAGACAACTTGGAATAATTCCTCCAATATACCAAAACCATTAGGTAGAGTGATGAATGCATCTATATTATTTAACATGTTAGACATTTTGGCCTAAATATGTGATACTTTTTGCTCATGTCCGATGGTTATACCTGTGATATTTTATATTGTTAAAGATTTTGAGATAACTCCTAAAACTTTGACTCCTCCTACCTGAGCAGAAATAACAACACTAAATGAGTCTTCCTTTCTACTAAAGTTCTATTAAGGTTATTGGTTGTCCCTATAAATTCACAATTTTTTCTTAGATTAGTTCCACAAAATATACAAATACAGTTGAATGAGAGTGGAAGGGGCTTCTATTTTTTTTCTTTCTTTTGAAAGTGAGTTGTGCAAAAATAGAGTATGTACAGTGTTATTTATTAAGGTGTGAAAAGGGAATGCATTTATTGCATGTCTTTTTTTTTGTTAGAAAAATTTAAAATAAGGACATAAAGTTTGAAAAAAAAGTAACTACTCTACGTGAATGTACACATGGTTGTGACTGTAGCTCACATCTTCCTCTAGTTTTACATTCAATAACAACTTAAACGCCCTCTATAGGTCGATGATATGCTTTCTATTCAGTTTTCTTATAAACTAGTAAACAGGGTCTTTTAACATTAGATTCTCAAGACTATAATGCTCATATTCATTCTAGAAGTGATTCCATAAATCAAGAATTGCGTGATGTACGAATCCACAAAATTGCGGCTCAAAAGTCGATGGAATATCATCTAGTGACTTCTTACTCAATTTTAATGAATTAAATTTTATCTTCTCAATTTTTAAAAGGGTTAATCTTATTTTACCCTCATCTACTCTCATTGAATATCACTTTACCCATCTCGGTTGTATTATTTTATCATTTTGTACTCTCAATTGATATCATTTTAGCCCCTTGTACTCTTATTGTATCACTTTACTCCCATGTACTTTTAGAAAGTGACCTAATTGTCCTTACCATTATTTTTAGTAAAATTGCTTTAAAAATATCTTAAAAGTAATAGACTTGTATTTATATTTTAATAAATTTTTCAACTTGATTAATTAATACTTAATATTAAATTTATTTAAACCTTTGTTGTACTTAAAATTTAGTGGCTATTTATTTAATTTATTATAGTTCCAATTATATTACTATTTAGTATATATTTTCTATTAGCTAATACATTTATACTTATAAATTTCTTATTCATCATAAATATGAAAAATATACAATATATTTATAATATTAGTTTATTTAATATGTGAAATATTAGTAATTTTCTAATTATTAATTGAATAATCGTAATTTAATAAAAACAATATTAAATTAAAAAAATAGTTATTGTTGTGATTAATTTTTATTAAATACTAATATGATTTGTTTTAAAATTTAAAATTATTTTTATTAAATCAGATAATAAGACTGTTTATAATTTAGTTAATAATAATAAATTAAACACTAAAATAACTATTTTTTTTAATTTTAACATAATTTCTATTAAAATATGATAATATCATTATAATGAGATATTTCTTACTAATATTTAACGTGTTTAATATAATATTATTTAAAATATATTACACATTTTATAGATTTATGACGAATAAAAAACTTATAAGTAAAATATATTAGCTAATAAAATATCCTACTATATAGTAGTTTACAAAAATTATCTTAAATTAAAAATTTATCCACTAGATTTGAAGTACAATAATATTTTAAATGAATTTAATGTTAAGTGTTAATTAATCAAGTTAAAAAAATTATTAAAATATAAATAAAAGTCTAGTAATTTTAAATATTTTAAAACTAAAAAAAATGGTAAGAATAATTAGGTCATTTATTAAGAGTACGGGGGGGTAAAGTGATACAATAATAGTACAAAGGGGTAAAGTGATACTAATTGAGAGTATAAGGGGATAAAGTAATACAATTAAAAGTATAAGGGAGTAAAGTAATACTCAATGGAGTAGATGGGGTAAAATGAAATTAAGCCTTTCTAAAAACCACTCCTAATGAACTTTCATTTTTTTTGTTTTATTTTGTTTTGTCTTATATTATTATTATTTTTTTTTGTGTACCATTTGCTTGGAAAACTGATAAGTCCGACTTCAATAGCCATAGAGTAGTGTTATCCGCCACTTAAGAAAGAAAAGAAAAGAAAAAAATAAAAGAAAGAAAGCCTACAGAATAAATAAAGTTAGAGAAAATATGTATATATATATATATAAATATTAATCATAACAAGGGTTAGAAAGAAAAAAAGAATTTTCTCTTATCAAAATTGTTTCTCTAGAAATGGTTTAAGTCTTTGTTCATTTACTTTGAATATGTTACCATTTTTAGGATTTTTAATATCATTCGCCCCACAAGGATATACCTTTTTTACAATAAAAGGACCACTCCACCTTGATCTTAATTTTCAGGAAATAAATGCAATCGCAAAACTTTTTTACCAACCTCAAATATTTTTTTTGATATTTTATTATCATGAAATAATTTGATTCTTACTTTATGAACTTTAGAATTATCATATGCATCATTTCTCAATTCTTGAAGTTTATTGATTTGCAATTTGCGCAATTTTAAAACTTCATCAAGGTTGAAGGTAAATATTTTGATTGTCCAATAAACTTTATGTTCAAATTCAAGAGGTAAATGACAAGATTTTTCATAAACTATCCTATAAAAAGACATGCTTAATGATGTTTTAAAAGCAGTTCTATATACCCAAAGTATATCGGTAAGTCTAAGAGACCAATCTTTACGATTTGAGTTAACTATATTTTTCAAAATTTATTCTATCTCTCTATTTGCAAGTTCAACTTGTCCATTTGTGTGAGGGTGATGAGAGGTTGCAACTTTATGTATGATTTCATATTTCTCATTAAAGTTCCAAAAACTTTGTTATAAAAATATTTTCCCCCATCACTAATTATGGATCAAGGAATTCTAAATCGACTTAAAATAATTTCTTTCAAAAATTTATCACTTTTGTGACATTATTTCGACAGGGAATAGCCGCAATCCATTTTGAGACATAATCTATGGGGAACAGTATATAAATATAATCAAATAATAATGAAAATGGTCCCATGAAGTCAATACACCAACAGTCAAAGATTTCAATCACTAGGATGAGGTGTAGAGACATCATGTTTCGCTTTGAAATAGATCCTAACTTTTGACAATTTTCATAACTTTTGCAGAAAATGTAAGTGTCTTTGAAAATAGTTAGTCAATAAAATCCACATTGTAAGATCTTTGTGATGGTTTTCTTTGTCAAAAGTGACCACCACATGCTCCTAAATGACAAAATTTAAGAATATTACATTTCTTATTGTCAGACATGCATCTCCGAAAGATTTGATTAGGACAATATTTGAATAGGTATAGATCATCCTAATAAAAGTTTTTTACTTCGATCAAAATCTTTTTTTTATCTTGGGAATTCTAATGCGGTGACATCTTTTCTGTCACAAGAAAATTAACAATATCAACAAACCAAGGTAAAATAAAAATATTAAATAGTTGTTAATGAGGGATAGTGCCATTAATGGGTGTAGTTTGAAATGAGTCATCACAAACAAGTCTCGATAAATGATCAGCCATCACATTTTCTACTCTTTTTTTTTTATCTTGAATCATAATGTTGAATTCCTAAAGTAAGAAAATCCACCTAATCAGTCTAGGTTTGGCATTATTTTTTGACAAAAGATATTTCGAAGCTACACGATCACTAAAAACAACTGGTGAGCCAACAAGAATTTGTCCATTTCAAAAACTATAATAAGTAATTATTTTTCAATTGTTGAGTAATTCAATTGAGCACAATTCAAAGTTTTACTTATATAGTAAATGACATATGGTTTCTTATCTTTTCTTTATCCTAAAACAGCTCCAACAATATCATCACTGGCATCACACTATTTTAAAATGTAAAGTCCAATCTAGAGGTTGCATGATTAGAGCAGATGTAAGCATACTTTTAAATTTAACAAAAGCATTTTTATAATTTTCAGTCCATTCAAAAATAGTTTCTTTTGTTAGAGATTACATAAAGTTTAGATATTATACTAAAATCTTTGATAAATCTTTTACAAAAACTAGCATGTCCTAAAAATAATCTTACCTCCTTCATAGACTTTGGTATTGGCAAATTGACAATTAACTCGATTTTAGATTTATCTAGTTTAATACCTTTTAACAAAATAATGTGTCCAATAATTTCTCTCAATTGAGTACAATATTCTTTTTTTCACACCTGATCAAAATATTTTTCTAAATTAGACAAGCAATCGTCAAATGAATTACCAAAAAAAGAAAAATCATTCATGAACACTTCAAGAAAACGTTCAACCATGTTACTAAAATACTAAGCACATATCGTTGGAATGCAGTTGGTGCATTACATAATCCAAAAAGCATTGTTCGATATGCAAAAGTACCAAAATGACATGTAAAAGTAGTTCTCTTTTGATCTTCAAGTGCAATTGCAATTTGATTATATCTAAAATATCTATTTAAGAAGCATTAAAATTTATGTCTGCATTTCTTTCTAAGATTTGATCCATGATAGGTAATGAAAAATGATTTTTCTAGTAATTGAGTTGATTTTCCTATAGTCAATGCATATTCACCAACCAGTAATAGTCCTAATTGAAATTAATTCATCATTCTTATTCTTAAATATAGTAACTCTGGGTTTTTTTGGTACAACTTGAGTATGACTTACCCATTTGTTGTTAGAAATATGATAAATGATTTCATTATCTAAGAGTTTAATGACTTCATTCCTCACTAGTTCTTTCATATTAGGATTTAGCCTTTATTTCATCTCTCTATATGGTTTAGTATTTTTCTCTAAACAGATGTTATGTGTGCAAATTAAAGGACTGATACATTTAATGTCAGCAGTGGTCCATCCTAAAGCATTCTTATGTATTCTTAGAGTTTCGATCCAAAGTAGCACATACTTTATCAAATTCTTTTAAATGCAAGTAAGGGCTTTCAGAGTCTAAACTATGAAAATTAGGAAGGAAAGGGATATCATACTTGACTTGAATTGAAAGTTATTTGTATTGAGAGGAAAAATAAAACAAGAAGAGGAAGAATTTCGAGGAGGTTGCAAGTAATAACACGTGGTACACATCTGTTTTTCATCCTCGACACTTTCATTTTCAGCCATGGTAGAAGTGTGTCGAGGTGACTCAAAACAAATTTTCAAATAAATTTTCATAATTATTTCTAATTAAACAACGAGAATTACGACTACGATACCATATGAACATATAATTGTAAAGAAAACAAACGCATAATATTTACAAAGGGAAAATATTTACAAACCTTAATACTTACATTGTCGTTCCCGGCAATGGTGAAAAAAATTTGCTACAACTTTAAAGTTGCAAACCTAAATGCAAATTATATCAAGTAATAAATTTTTCAAGAGTTCAAGATCGATCCACAGAAAATTGATAATTTTTAGATTTATATATTTAAAATATGGGCTGAATGTGGTTTATATTATAAAAAAATATTTATGTTATAGCTAAAAAATCAAAATAATGAAAGTACTGAGGCTAGAGATCCACACTTGAGTTTTGAATAGAGAAACGATTATATATTCTTTTTACCTCATTTATATACCATTATTGGAATTCACATATAATAAAGGTTCCAATGGAAAGATGTTATCAAATAACTTATTCATTAAGGTAATCATGATATTGTCTTACTATTTATAAATTATCTCTTAACATAAATACTTGTTTATAGGATCATGTATTTATGCACATATTTGTCAATAACAAATCAATGTTCTACGTTAACAGTCGGTGTAGTAGAATAATACAATAAGCTAAATGAACCCAAGTATTTGTTGTGTCATTGGTGATACAAAAATCAAGCATTACCACTAAATAATAAGGGTTTTAATGCCAATACTTATTTATAGGATCAAATATTTATACATACTTTTATCTATAATAAATCAATATTTCACATTAGCAATCAGTGTAGTAGAACCGTACAATAAGGTAAATGAACCCAAGTATTTATTATGCCATTGGTAATACATAAATCAAGAATCACCATAAAATAAAGAGGATTTTAATAAAAAATTAAAATAATAATACAACACACCTGAATATTATGCACTTTTATAACCATTCTTGTTCCTCCATCAAGAGGTTCACCCTTAGCGCTCGGCTAAATAAAATTTAGAAAGACATAATGAAAATGGAAAAGACTAAAAATAGAAGAGAAACTAGAAAATACATTTATATTGCTATTAGAAAACTTATATTACTACTAGAAAACTTATTCTAAAGAAAAACAACAATAAAATTTTCTTTCTCCTTCTAAGAATTTTTGTATGTCTTGAATGCCATTCAAGAGCCCCTATTTATAGTAGAAGAGTGCCTAAATTAGCATATCCAAATTCACTCCAAATACACTCCAAATTTATTTCAAATATGCTCTAAATTTACATATCATTTTCGGATTCGAATTTTGTCACATATATTTCTCCATGATATTAGTTGATTTTAGAAAAGTGGTCAACATGAAACTTGTATTTGTCTGTTAGCTTTATTTTTCAACTTAAATCAGCTAATTCCAATCACTAAAGAGAAACTTATACTTAATTTAAGGAGATTTGTCAGCATAAATATTTTCTTTTTAATACACACACTTAGATGAATTTTTCTGCTATAATCAAGGTTGAATTGGGCTAAATTTACAATAGCGAAGTTGTAGTTCTATCTCTTGGTTTCAAATGAAGTAAAATTCAGGTTCGTAGGGCTTTTGAATATGGAATTATGCCAAAAATACAAAAATTGCATAAGTTTGGAAATATGTTTATTTTGAATTTAATGCAAGTACAACAATCACTTATAAAATTCAATTGATTTCTTGCATATATTTTGATTTTCACATGATGGACTTAAGCAAAAATGACAATTTTCTTGTAATTGTGATACTTCTTTAATCCAATAAAATATTATCTCCCATCTTGCTTACGAAATGTGTTGTCTTCTTTGATTTTATTTTGATCCTTTTTTTTTTATCTCTTTTTATTTATTAATTCCTAGCAAAAGTATCAAATTAATCCTGTAACTAAGGGGGTATGTCAAAAATAGTTATGTTCGAATTTAAAAAATCAATTTAGTTTTGTAACTAATGAAAATGCTCGAATTTAGTCCAAATTTCACAAAAATATTTAGAATTAATTTCAATTAACCCTTTCTACTATTATTTTGGTATCATATACCCCCATATACAATAAAAATTGTCAAATACCCCCTTACTCTTCAAAAATTGAATTGAAAGGACAAAATAATTATTGTAACTTTATAATAAAATAAATTTACTTTACCCTATATTCTATTTTATATATCATTTTTTAAATAAACAAATTAATTACATTTTATACTAATAAATTATAATCAATATGATTCTAACAAAATAAAATAAATATGTTTAACAAAATAAACATCAATTTTTATATTTTATTTAAAATATGGTATCAATTTGTTTAAAATTTTGTTAAACATAAAAATGAATGTTGATTTTATCAAACATATTTAAATAAAAAATATCTAAAAGATAAAAGATTGATACATTATTCAATTATATTTTCATATTTAAGAAAATTTGGGTCAAATTATATTTGATTATAAAGAGTTTTTTTTTTTTTTAAATCTTTTTGTGTATTTTTTTAATATAAATAACATATTTATTTTAATTGAATGGACAAAAATATCATTGTTACTTTATAATAAAACAAATTCACTTTACCTTCTATTCTATTCTATATAATATTTTTTTAAATAAACACATTAGTTATGTTTTATACTAATGAATTATAATAAATATGATACTACAAATTAAACTAAATATGTTATTTATATTAAAAAAACATACAAAGAAGATTTCTTAGTAAAAAACTCTTTATAATCAAATACAGTTTGACCCAAATTTTCTTAAATATGAAAATATAATTGAGTAATGTATCAATCTTTTATCTTTAAGATAATTTTTATTTAAATATGTTTGATAAAATCAACATTCATTTTTATGTTTAACAAAATTTTAAACAAATTGATACCATATTTTAAATAAAATATAAAAATTGATGTTTATTTTGTTAAACATATTTATTTTATTTTGTTATAATCATATT
Organism: Paulownia fortunei; assembly: GCA_019321725.1. NCBI lineage: Eukaryota > Viridiplantae > Streptophyta > Magnoliopsida > Lamiales > Paulowniaceae > Paulownia > Paulownia fortunei. The sequence goes on from CM033106.1 coordinate 9,182,475, forward strand.
TATTATAATTTATTAGTATAAAATATAATTAATGTGTTTATTTAAAAAATGATATATAAAATAGAATAGAGGGTAAAGTGAATTTATTTTATTATAAAATCACAATAATATTTTTGTCCATTCAATTCAATTTTTGAATAGTAGGGAGGTATTTGACGATTTTTATTGTATATGGGATATTTAATACCAAAATAATAGTAGAAGGGGTTAAATGAAATTAATACTAAATACTTTTGTAAAATTTGGACTAAATTCGAGCCTTTTCATTAGTTATAGGATTAAATTGATTTTTCAAATTTGAACATTACTATTTTTGACACCCCCCCTTAGTTACAGGACTAATTTGATACTTTTGCCTTAATTTCCTAACATAAAATATTAAAAAAATTATAATATTAATAAGAATAAAAAAAAATATATAAATAATTTATTACGAAAATATGTTAAAATATACACTTATCCGAATAAACACTGTTAATCTCGTACATTTATAATTAGTTTGTTGAGTTTACATGTTAAAGATAATATAAATATTTAATGAACCAAATAAACCTTGAGATTGAGTATATAATACATGCCTCATATGGTACTGATACGCAATACAGGAATCTGGAAAGTGACGGGGACTAAATTTTTGGAAGGTGCAACATAAAAATTCCATTTACGGAGGAATTGAAAGAGCTACCTATTATTCAATGAAGCTAATAATTAGTTTGTCAATAAAAGTTAGGGGAGCGAAAAACAACTAAAATTTTATAACTAGTTCCAATATATAGTTGTTCAACACACTCGAGCCACACTTTTCTTTTCTCTCTAAGTTTTAAATACTCTATTAATTAAAACTCGTATTATATTTATATAATTCAAATATATATTAATAATTAAAAATACTTTCATTTCTTATATATATATTCTAAATTATCGAGTAATACTCCATACTTTTAAGATGAAATATTTAGTACAAATACTATATTTATTCATATAATTCTTAACGAATAATCCTATATTTTAATAAATATTTATAATATTTAAATATAATCTAAAAATTATTCAAAAGTTATTTATATGCATAAATGAAATATCATCTACATAAAAAATATTTTTTTAATAATTTTACGAATATAATAATAATTATTAAATAATTAATTTTAAGTTATGTTATAATTATAAATTAAATAGTATAAAAATATTTATAAAATAATTTTTGCATAATTCATATAAAATAATATCAAAATAAGTCGTATTTTGCTCTCGAATAATTCTTTTACATTTATATTTTATCCATACATCTACGAATTAAAATATTAACTATTTTTATATACTTCGTATGTATTGAATATCAAATTTTTTCTGTTCCATATTTAATTAAATAAGCCACATAATATTCTTTACTTTTTCCATGTGGATTCCTTTATAGAAAACCCTATATATGTAAAGGGTCGGACTCCTCGGTTCTCATCGTACCCATTGACAGATTTACAAAATAAAAAATATTGCGTCAAATATAGTCACACAAATTCGGGACAATAATAAATTGCGAGATTCATTTCTAAGAGAAATTTGAAATGAAAACTAGCACTTATAAAGTTTAAGGAACCAAATAAAATCTCCTAAGCTCAGCGCCATATTTGTAGTAAACCACACATTGGTGGCCCCCAACTAAAGATTTACTACAATTACAACACTAAGGCAAGGCTTTGGATCTCCATTCTAATATCACAGCAATATCATCACTACAGTCCGAAGATCTTATCTTGGTAAAGCCCATGCAGTAGCCCAAATTTCCCTGGGCACCGCCTTCAGAGTACAACTCAAAACATAAAATGTTATTGGCAGAAAAATCAACCCAAAAATTGAGACAATCGAATAAAATATAAAGAACAAAAACTAAATCGAATCATATAAATACTGATTGGCAGAACAGTAACAAAACAAGCTTGTAAATAGGAAATCAGGCATAAACCACTTTATGGCTCCCATGAGGTCAATATATTAGTGCAGACACTGGGGCACGGAGCGACACTGCTGACAAACAATATTGGCCATGCCTAGGTGCATGGCGGACCTAATTACTGTTAGCAAATCTCCATTGTGTTGGTGATTGACCCAATAATCAACTAAGTCTATGAATCTGTAAATGAATCTGTAAAGGTTCAGTACAAAGGGCTTAAGCCCAAAGATCTAAGAAGTCTATCAATGCATGCATTTTACACAGTTATCATGAAATAACTATGAATATTCTATCTCTTTTCATTTTGAGGTATGTTCTATTCATTTGATAATTTACAGTTTTTTGTCATTTCTCAATCTTTTATATTCTAGTTCTGATTTAAGTGTCGAACAGTTTTCCTCAGTACAATACAGAAACCCCTAATGACTTGTTCATATCGCAAATAGAAGTTCACTTAGTTGTTGATAGCTAGCGATGAGTTGACTCTTGAAAACTCAGAAATTTTTTAATATTATTTTGGTATCATCTGTGGGACCTTTTGCATCAATATTGAGAATGTTGACTAGGTTTATAGCAAGAGAAGCCAATGCCCAGGGAGCCCCTCAAGAGGAAATGATTAACAAAAATGGTGTAGAGCAGCAACACTAGAGCTTTCTCCCTAGCAAGATCCATCGCCCTAGGAGCAGGGGGCTCTAACCAAAGCAGCAATATAACAGATCACACATGAGGCCTTGCTAGCATTGATTAGGTATGCTTCAGCGAGAGCAGCGACGAAGGCGGTGGCCCAATACACTGAGTACCAGCATAGGAGTGGGCAGAGCTCATCCCTAACTCCTAAGGGAACTAGGAGAAGGCGAGAAGAAATGCAAACCACAATACTACTAGATGCAAAATGCTCTGTGGAGGAATACACACCCCTAGAGATAGCACCCCCGATGCGTAGCCCTTTTCTACCGCTACCCTAACAAAATTCCCCTCCCCCCTCCCCCCCCCATCATGAGTAAAGATGGCAAACTTGTCTGAATAAAACAGAGAGAAGATCCCCAAGGACACTTAGATAAGTCCATTTGCATGGAAAAGTCGTTGACGCTGCACAGAGGTAGTTGGTAAAAGAAACCTTTGAGATGAGAAAAGAGCTAAGAACACAAAGAGGAAGGAAAGTCGTCATGTACCCCCTGCTAGGTACCCTGTTACGTACCCCTGAATGTAACTTGGGCTGAGATTTTAGTAGTAGCCAAGCAACAAAAGAAAATGCAGGATAACCCAAAAGGCCAAAATCTGACAAGTACACCACTTTCATTGTGACAAGGGATAAACTACTAATTAGTGCCACCACCTCAAAAAATAGATCAGGAAGTTAATACGAAAGAGACACTTAAATGACTTTGTAGACCGCCACAAGCCTATCGAAGTGATTTGCACATATAGGGACTTTGCGAGCTCGAGATTAACCACTGGAGCAACCGAAATGAGGCAGTTGGGGAACCCGTGACAGTGATAGCCTCTCCATTGTTGTGATCTTAGAAAGGTCAGAAAGCAGAGACTCCCATAATACAAGATTGGTGTTCTTTCGGGCAGCCAAATGAACCCACTAGCAAGTTAGACCCCGATAGCAAGGAATGAGGTAGAGGTCACGGAAGAGTTAAAGGTAGCCTGGCCAATTTCAAAGAGTTTTGCTTTTACTTTTCCATAATGATGCATTAGAATTAAATGTCTGAAGGGGATAAACTCTTGTACTTGGAGTTTTATTTACTTTTGTTCGTCTCTTATGTAAACACTTAGCCTAATTGGTAATTAAGTTCTTAATGAATTTTTTAATTTAAACTTCATATAAACTTGAATACATGAAACCTCAAAAATATACTGTGACAAGTCTTTTTCTTGACAACCCAAGAAATATGAATAAGATTCTCCAAGGTAAAAAAAGAGAGTATATAATTAACCTCAGAGCCCCTTAGTTAACTTCCTTCGAGGTCAATAACATGAATCTTATGGTGGAACCTAGGGACTTACCCCATAGCAAAGCTTGACTCAGGAAATCCCATTAATTTCCCTTGAGAGAAGAAAAGATCTAGCTAACTGCAAGCCAAAAATACATAACAATATTAAAATAACACAAAATAAGAGTGACTCCTACAAAGCTAAGAAAGCAGCTATAATTGGCTCTAAAGCTAAAAAGTTCTTCCCTGAGATCGACAAAAGTAAAACCTCGAAAGTTAAAATAACTCCGGTGGAGCCAAAAAAGTTATAGTTAGCTCAGAAGATCATAAAAGTTTTCCTTTGGTTGATGATAAAATTCAAACCTCAGAAGTTGAATGACTCTTGTATAGAGCTAAGAAAGCTATAATTGACTTCGAAGATTACAAACTTCGAAGAAACTATGCATAGATCAAGAAGGTGAATTTATTGAAAAATTCTTCTTGAATTATTGCAAAGAAAAATGAATCCAACGACAACTAATATCCCGGTACAACCCACAACAAAATGGAGTTGCAGAGCGAAATAATCATACAATAGTTGAAATGATACAAAATATGATGACAGGAAAATAAGTTCCAAAAAGTTTTTGGGTAGAAACAATAAATGCAGTAGTCTATATTCTAAATCGGTCACAATCAAAGGCAATTCCCAATAAGACTTTGTATGATGCTTGGCATCAAATAAAGCCAAAAGTAAATCATCTCAAAGTTTTTGGCTGCATTACTTATTCACATATTCCTTCCCAACAGAGAGAGAAGTTTGATGGTAAAGGAGAAAAGTTTATCTTTGTTGGTTAGAATGACGAATCCAAGGGATATCATTTACTGGACCCAAAAACAAATAAACTCATTATTTTTTAAGGTGTTATATTTGATAAAAAACAGTCATCAAAATTGGGAAGAAATTGAAAAGATGAAAACAAAGATTTTATATGTGCCTACACCGATGACTACATCAACAAATCAAGGAGATCAACCAAGCATAAGTGGAACCATCAGCTCAAGTTCCATTCCAAGCTCAAGTTCATCAGGATCACCTGAAAAATCTTATTCAGAATCTAAAAGTCCAGTCAGAAGAGTATAAAGCTTAAGAGAAATTTATGAATCATGTAATGTATTATTTTTTATTTGTGAGCCATAGACTTATGCAGAAGCTGCTAAAGAAGAAGTATTGAAGAAATTTCAAATACACAATTACAAGCCAATCTCAACTTCACTCGCAGTCAATGAGAAATTACAGTTGAATGATGGCATAGCCAAAGTTGATGCAAAAACTTACAAAAGTTTAGTTGGCTCCTTGATCTACTTGACAAATACAAGGATTCTTCAATACCTTCAAGATACGAGAAACCTTGGCATCAAATATGTCAAGAAAAAAGAAAAAAAGCTCATTGGGTATACTAACAGTGATTGGACTAGGTCACTTAATGATCGTAAAAGCACATCCGGTTATATATTTTACTTAGGTTCAAAAATAATTTTTTGGGCATCCAAGAAACAGAAGAATCACTCTTATCAGGTGAAGTAGAATATATTGCATCTACTGAAGCAGCTTGACTACGAAGAATTTTGACTGATGTTCAACAGAAGCAAGACACTCCCATAATAATTTTTTGTGATAATATGTCAACTATCACAATGACGAAAAATTTAATTTTTCTTGCAAGGTCGAAGCATATCGAAATGCGCCATCACTTCATCAGAAATTTTGTGAAACAAGAAATTCAATTAGAGTTTGTGAAAATAAAGATATAGTTGACTTCGAAGATTACAAACTTTTTTCCACTTGGTTATCGACAAAAGTCAAATCTCAGGACTTGAGATGGATCCTTTGAGGACACGAAAATCTTAGTTGGCCAGGAAACTCAATAACGCTCCATTGGCTGTAAAAATGTAAAGGCCCCTAGCGAGGTTGATCCCCTCTAGCACAACTTAGCCCGGGGCAATGTTGATCCCCCTTGGGCAAAATTTAGCCCGGGAGAGGTTGATCCCCCTTGGCCGCAACTTAGCTCTAGGTAAGGCTGATCCCTCTCAACTACAACTTAGCCCCAAGCGAGGTTTATCCCATGAAATGTAATCCTCCTCAAGTGCAACTAAGATTTGGGTGAGCCTGCTCCTCCTCGAGCACCATTTAGCTCTGGGTGAGGTTGTTCATCACCCTAAAATAATTTATTCTCAGACGAGGCCTTCCTTAGAGGCTCACGACATACAACTTGTCATGAGAATCATACAACTTACCCCTTGAGGTTGTCTAACACAACCCTGGGTAATCTTAGTAATCCCCATGAGGCAATAAATCAAAAGAGCGAACCAGGGTAGGCTGACCCGACCCAATTAAACCTATGGCTCGACCTGGGCTCGAGCCAGAAAACTAGGTCGAGCTTGCAACTCCACCTGGCTGACTGCAAACTAGGTCGAGCCATAGGCTTTATTTGAGATGGCGACATCGTGACTCACCAAGTCGATGCCACTACGACCATCCCAAAGCATACAGGTTAAGCAACTGGCTCGACGCACACCTAAACTTAGAGGCTAGGTTGAGCTAGTGGCTCGACCTAGGAGGCAACATTGCTCTCTCCTAAGGCAACACCTCCTAGGGTAAATTCACACCAAAATGAGCTAATGGATTGACCTATACATGCGACACTCCAAGTTGAGCCACGGGCTAGACTTGTCGCCCATTCTCTAAGACGACGACGCCTGGTGTGATAATACAAGAACAGGTCGAGCCTTGCTCTCAATTTAAAGATACAAGGTCCTAGATGCTCGACTTGGAAAGAAGGCATCGCCTTCTCACGAAGTGGCACCCCCCTCATCCTCAACAATAAACGAGGTCAAGCCGTTGGGCTTGACTTGAGTTAGACTCAACAAGTCAAGCCGAGCCACGGGCTTGACCTAAGCAACCTGAGGTAGGAACCGAAATTGCAACCCAAATTGGCTCAAATGGTGGCTCACAGTTCTCTTTACCAAACTGTCATTGCTGCCATCTCCACAACCAGGACAACCCCGCCTAACCATCGTGAAAATAGTTCCCACATGTTCAACTAAAAAAAAAAACAAATACTAACACATGGAAAGAGAAGAAAAAACTCTAGCATCACAATCTTTCCTAATAAACTATTATATCACATGCGATTATTGGCTAAGCTTAATTATTTAAGAGATTTACTCCTAGATAACCTCCCTACCATGAAACTTAACTTGGAGTGGGAGTTGTATGATGGACCCAATAATAAACTAAGTCCATTAGTTTATAATGACCCAATCTTATGGGTCCAAACCTAAGGATCTAAGAGGCCTTCAAATATATGTGCCCTACCACGTCGAAACACAATCTCATCAAAACGACTATAGTAGTCCATTTCCTTTGATTTTGAGATATATTTTATTCATTTGATATTTTAAAACTTTTTATTTTTTTATCATTTTTTTTGCACTAGTTTTAAATTGAGCATCATAAGGTTTCCACTAAGACAGCCCCAACACCAAAAATAATTTGTTCGTGTAGCAAGTAGGAGTTCACTTAATCGGTGAGAGCTCGCAAGGAGTTAACTCTCAAAGACTTGAAACTTTTCCCCATTAGTCGGTGAACGGAAACATGTCTTCTCTGTTTTCTCATTTCTTAATTTTTGTATTCTTTATTAACTCATAGAATAAAATCACTCAAAAAATAAAATGTATGTATACAAAGTGTTGGTGTTATTGATTCAAAAACTCTATACACTATCTTAGTTAGTAATTGACGAATTGAGTTTATTAGCATAGACAAGAAATCGTATAGATATCCAAAATGTGAATCATTTTTTAGGAGATACACTTAGAGCTCTTTGGCAAGCAATCCAAGGAACGAGGAGGGTTTTTTTCTCTTGAATTTCCGGTATAACATGGAAGCGAATTAATTTTGCATACTCTACTCACTTCATCAATCAGAAGCAATTAAAGTAAAATTTTGAATTTTGCCCACACGGAATTAAAATTCATCAATCATGATAACAACGGGGGATATGTGAGTTTAAATTCTGATTGTAATAATTTATATTTCTATTAAAAATTTAGAATTTCATTGCGCCCCTAATGTCCATGTAAACCAAAGAATACAGAAAAACTTTTCAAAATATTATATTTTTAATTCATACAAATTTAATATTTATATTAGAACTAACTAATGTGTATTAGATATGATGTAAGTTATAGGTTGCGATTGGGTGCAATCTTTTTCGATTTTAAAATATTTAAATGTTTTTTTTAATTCAAAACCAGCTTATTAACTTGCTAAGTCGCCAATTGCATTGCGATTTAGGTTCAATCTTTGAGTTGGGGCGGTTTCGCTTTGTTTACACCTATATATTTATATCATGTATGAATTATTAAAAAATCTTAAATTTATGACTCATATTTTTATTTTAGGGAGTTCCAAAATAAGAATTTATTTTCCAAAAAAAAAAATTCCCCCAAAGAGTAACCCTCTCATTTAAGAAAATGATGTGACAATTTATTTTTTTATTAGTTAATTTTGAAGATAATATAGTAAGAAAATACACAAAAATTTTCGTCTTTTCAACTCTATTCTGAGACTCCATCCAGTCAAATGGGAGCCCTAAAACTAGGATGGAGGGCCATTATATTTAGCATTCAAAGTTTGAAACTAAATAAAGAAGTAGATATATTGGATTCTTTGGAATGAAATGGAATAAGTTTTTAGGATTGAAAAATATTCCTGGTTGTTTTGGATAGAAAAGATTATTATAAAGGTTTTCTGGTAATTTTCTGCATTTAATCTAAAGCAAATTAACTTGTATAAATTTTTGAGATAACAAAATTGACTTATTTTATCATTCGCATGTAGTGTGTATTTCTATCTTCATCGGGTTAATTGTGTAAAAAGATATCAAAAGCATACTATTTACAAATAGTAAATAGTAGTCAGTGTCTTTTCATATGGTATAGATTACTTGCCTTGAATGCATTGATTTTTTACCCTTATAAACCAAAACAATAATAACTATTGCAAATTTGTAATCAATCACTGAACGACCCCCCCCCCCCCCCCAATATATATATATAGAGGGAGGGAGAGGGAGAGGAGACGAGACAAAAAGAGGATTTCGTCCGAATCCAATTCCCTTGTGTTGTCCAAAGACTTCAAACTCCAATAGATGACTAGTTAGATTAGTATTAGTATTTTAATTTATAGTACCGGCCAAAAACTGAAAGAAAAAGGAAAAAAGAGAACATAACAAAAATGGCGAAATCTGGAAGAGGACGTCCTAAGAAGATTGCATCTGATAATTCGTAAGTGGACAAACACAAACACCAGAAATCATAGATATATACGTATATCAGGATATATATATATATATGTATATATATATATCCCGTGTATATGGATTATTATAATACTTACAGTTTGCATATCATATGCATGTTTCTCTCTGTTAGACTCTTCTTTCCGCTGTTGACACATGCATGCCTTGGGCCTAACTGTGATTCTGCAAATCAATGTTGATGATGTATCAGAAGGGTTTCCGTGATTATATTACTTGAAACTTATATTCCTGGTTTAATAGATAATCATATATTTTTATGGTTTTTTTTTTTTTTATTATGTTCTCTTTTTGTTGGGTAAAAGGTTGCACCAAAGGGCTTATTTTAGTATGCCATGGTGACTAGAAGAATGACATCTGAGTTGCTCTTACATCAACTGATGCTCTTCTCCTTTTATGTTCTTTTGTTGTCTTTTTCAATTAATATTTGTTATTGTTCAAGGTAAAATTATGGTAACAAGATACATAGCTATTTAGAAAATTGTTTAATATATAACAGGGTTTCTCCTGTAACTGTATAGCTAATTAAACAATCAATCCTTGTATATTCAAGCTGTTAATTTGCTATGACCACAATTATCATATAAGACAGGGCTTGAATTACTCTTGCCTATCTGCAAGAATTGGGTTTTGTTAGTAGTGCCAGCCCATCCCAATTTCATAATCGGTGCATGCCTCTAAAGATCACTTCCTCTAAGAATAGATTTCCCCTGCCATGGTTTGAGTAAGCCAGTCGGAGACCGACTCATCGTCTTTAGCATATATATTTGGGTTTCATATGGGAAAGGATAGAGATGTTTAGACTCATACATCCTTGTCTCAGATAACATAATGGTCTTAGCAATGGAATTTTTCAACCTAAATCGACTAATCTACCATATCATTTTTTCTTGTAGTGTAATATCTAGAACTTCAATTGGTAGCCATTTAAGTTATATTTTCCGCATTTGATTATTGTAATTCGACCCTTAATTTTTTGTTGTATATACTACAATAGTATTAATGATTCTATAAAAAGCTATTAAGGGCAATGCCTACCAGTTCATTTAAAGCATGTTCTTGTATTAGTAATCTTATCCAATTCCTTTATACTTAAACTTCAACTATATGTTGTTAAAATAGTAATTTATAATACAAGTATTTACCAATAGTGTCTAATTAGTGCACAATTATGCTGCGTTTGCACTAAAAATGGATAGTGCATAATTATACTGCATTAAGAATGACACTTGTAGATTATGATAACCGTCCAACCACTTTCTTCTTTTAATTTGGTATTTTTAAAATTAGCTTTTTAATGTGTGTTAGGTAATGTTTAAGCCTATAAATAGGCAATGTTGTTGCGTATTGGAGTGAATAGTCATACAAAGAGCATAGTAAAAAGGAAAAAAACAGAGAGAGCCGAGGGGGAGTTTAAATTCCAAAGTTGTAGTGTATATAAAAGAAAATTATTGTACTATTGCAATTCAAAGATATATTTTAGCCTCCAATTTATTCAATTTCTCTTTCAATTATATTTAACATCCACCAGAATTGTGGTATCAGAGTCCACCCTTGGTCTAATGATCCCTCCTATACATAAATATGGCTTCAACCAACAGTAGTGAACTTGTTTTTACTTATTCCCAACAAGATGTTCCTATCTTTGTTGGTCAATATTACGAGTTATAGAGTATCCTAATGTGCACATTATTCGTGGCCCATAAACTTTGAGATATTGTTGAAAATGGGTATAATACATATACTTTGGAGGAGGAAGCCGCACTAGCAGCAGTAGAGGAAAAAAGATGCAAGAGTCTTGTCCTTTATACACCAAAGAGTAAGTTGATATATTCTTCCGTGTATTACAGGTGTTTAAACATCAAACGATGCATGGCAAATTTTGAAAAATAAATTTAGAGGATATGAAAAAGTTATCTATATCGAATTGCAAAATTTATAGCGAGATTTTGATAATAAAAGATAGCGAAAATGTACAAGATTTATTTCCTAGAGTTTCTACAATTGTCAATCAAATTAGAAAATATGACGATACTGTTGAAGACAAGAAGATCGTTGAAAAAGTGTTACGAAACTTGCCAGCAAAGTTCGAACATATAGTTGCTGCTATTGAATAATCTAAAGATTTGTCAAAATTATCTTTAGATGAACCTATGGTATCACTAGAAGCAGAAGAGTATAAAGCTTAAGAGAAATTTATGGATCATGTAATGTAACATTTTTCGTTTGCAAGCCATAAACTTATGCAGAAGCTACTAAAGAAGAAGTATTGAAGTAATTTCAAATACACAATTACAAGCCAATCGACTTTACTCGCAGCTAATGAGAAATTACAGTTGAATGATGGCATAGCCAAAGTTGATGTTTGATTAGTGCATGATTATATTGAACTAAGAATGAATAGTACATAATTATATTGCACTAAAAATGACATTTATAAATTAGGACAATTGGCCAACCACTTTATTCTTTTAGTATGGTTGTTTTAAAATTAACCTTTTAATGTGTGTTAGGTAATGCTTAAACCTATAAATATACAATGTTATTGCATATTTAAAAAAATAGCAATACAGAGAGCATGGTAAAAAAAAAAAAAAAGAGAAAGAGGCGAAAGTGAGTTTAAATTCTAAAGTTGTAGTGTATGAACTTTGAAAAGATATTATAATATTATAATTCAAAAATATATTTTAGCATCTAATTTATTTAATTTTTCTCTTTCAATTATATCTAATACCCAACATATGTTATCCGTTAATGTGTTAAAATTGTTATTCTTGATACTTAGTTAAAGTCTCACTATTGTTAACTCTTTTTGATATAACGTGTCGACCTTTTCAATCTACTTCAGGACGGATGGTCGTGACAGAGGTCAAGCAATGGTGAAATCTGATGGAAAAGTCACTTATTCTGATGAGTTACCTGAGTTCTTCAAAATTTATGTACCTGCTATGTATGCTGAAAGCATGGTAATCCCATTGCTCTTTATTTCCACTTTTTCTTACCATCGATCACCCTTCTTAGTAGTTGATGATTATTCAAATGTAGGATTATCAGTTTGGAAAATGTTGTGATCGTATGTCGTTTTAATGTTGATTGTTTTCTTCTTCCTGTGTTGGGTTTTTTCGTTTTAGAGAATTCCTCCAGAATTTATCAAGAAATTTGGTGGAGATATACCCACAATTGTCACACTCAGAAGACCATCTGGAATCTCTTGGCAAGTTGATATGAAGAGATTTAATGACCATTGGTTTTTCCAAAAAGGTTGGCCGGAATTTGTGCAAGAAAATTCAATAGAAGATGGTGATTTTCTGACTTTTTGTTATGCTGGTAACTCAATATTTTGTGTAAAAGTATATGCAAGAAATGGCTGTAGAAAGAGAGTTGATAATTCGAGCAGGATTCATGGTAAACTGACTGAAAATCTCCAAGGGAATGAAGCATCTGAACCTGGTCAGTTCCTGTATAAATTTAACGTTCTTTTTTTTTTTTTTCATTTTTTTTCTCTTTTTGGTTTATTAAAACATGTTAGTTTATGCAGAAAATCCCAAGCACAATGGAGCCACCCGAAGAAATTTAATCCCAAAAAGTACCATTGCAAGAAAATCTGTCTGCAGAAATCCTTCTTTCTCTGTGGTTATGACAAAATCTTACATACATAAAGGGTGTCTGGTAAGCTCATCAAACCATCCTGTTTCAATGTTACAACTCTATGTTAGAAACCATAATGTCTGCGATGTGCCATCATTCGTTTTATACATATGGTAAATTACCCCCAATGATGCATTTGTGACTTTTCTCCTTTTATTCTAAATCGGGTTTGATTTATAATTGTGGCAAAATAAGAGCTTTATTTTGACTAGTTTGCTAAATTGGTTGGACTGAAAAAACAATAATCTTTTTTGTTTTCTGTTTTCATTTCTGATGCAACATTCAATCTAATGGCCCCTGAATCTATCTTGTAATCGTACAATGTGAGTCCAACACTTTTGTCTGAACTAATCCAATGTATAGTGAAAAGTAAAAGGGATAAAGGAATCATGCGTTGATTAGTCCGCTAAAGGTAAGTTTTCTGAGATGTGGAAAATTAATACGTCTAGAATCCAAAGATTGATTCAGAGTCTAAAAAAACATGGCTATATACATTGACGACGTTGTTGGTTTATGTCTATCCCATGTTGTGGCACTCAAACGGACCGACCATCCGCTAACATAATCCGACGGATTTGGAGTCCGACTAATATTATTTTGTTTGTTGACATATTAATGAATTGTGTATTTCTATGATTTTACTGCAGCATATACCAATGAAATTTTGGAAAGTCTATACGAAAAAGGATGAAAGTGGGTCAAGAATGGTTACTCTTCGGATCAGAAATAATTCATGGCTTGTGCGTTTGGTGAGTTTGGGTGTTAGAGTTCAATTCTCAAAAGGTTGGCCCAAATTTGTGAAAGATAATTCTCTGCAAAATGGGAATTTATGCACTTTTCAATTGATTGATAGCAATGATTTGGCTTTCAAGGTCACTGTTAATAGATAATAAATCTAATTTTTTTTTTATTTTTGTTTTGGAAATTGTAATCTTGCTATGGAGATGGAGGTCAGTTTAGTTGTTCTGATCGCACTTGTACTTCTTATTTAGATTCACTAATAGATAGGGATCCTTGTCAAATTTCCTCTAAGGAGCACGTACACTTTGTTTGGCTTTGAATTTAACGAAAAAACAATGTTTTCTTCGCTTTAAAGATTTTTTTTTTATTTTTTTGTTAATTCTTTTATTTTTTTTATATTTTTCACTAAAATCGAAGTTCCAAACATAGATTAATTTTCTTGAAAAGAACAAAAGCAAAAAGCCTAGCAACCATGATTTGGTTTTCATGGTCTTCAATATCTTTCTTCATGTAAATGCTATTTTTGTTTGGTGATTTAGATTCCACACTCAATTGAAAATGAAAAAGTGTATTTATTTTTTTCAAGAATCAAAATTATAATAATTGATGTATTTGAATAGAAAATATGTATGTGTGAAAAATCAACAAATCCCCTATGAATTTCGTCATGTACAATCATGACCGTATATAAAATTTTGATTATATTTCTTTTTGAAAAAAATTGACCCCAACCCTTCTATTTAATTATTTTTTTAATTAACAGTAATTTTTGAAATTTTCATCCATAAGAACAAATATTTTAAGATGTGAGTGGGATCCTTTGAATAACTCAACTAAATATAAATCTACCCACAATAGAACTGAAGTTCTCAAATGTCCACGCATCATTATATTTTTGTACCACCTTCAAACGATAAATGATTCGTAAAATCATTTTATGCAAAGAAAATTTTATAAATTGAAAATGAAAATATCAACTTTAAATATCAAAGAAATACTATTAAACAATTACACTTGATACATCATATTTTACTGATAGAGAAAATGATAATCTCAAAATAAAATAAGTAAAATAAAATTACAAAAAAAAAAAAGTGAACCAAACGATAAAAGAATTAAGGTTATGTACGAAAACGCCCCCTACTTATATTAAAACCCACACGTAGCAAGTGTAGCACAACCTATTCTAGTTATTTTGCATCCTCTAATGATGTAGTACAGCTTGCTTACTTCTATTCAAATCGTTTATAAATACTCTCTATTCTACTATAAAAGGCATGAGATTGATTTGATCCATAGAGAATTTTAGCCCAAAAAAACAACTTTCGACTCCATAATGATTATTTATATTGTAGGTCGGACACAAATTTCTCAACTCTTCTAATAATTTATTTGTGTTGCAATTGAATGGAACATATATCCTAAGCTTATGCATAAGAATAATTGAGTTTCTCATTCCTGACCTACATCTAATTTTTCCACCACATGGTATTTAATGTTAGCTGTGGAAAGTAATTCGATTCTTCTATTTAATATGAAGTTTTATCTTATATTCTATACAATACATGCACGCCACATGCATAATATACATGTGACATAGATATATGATATGAAATATAAAATAAAACACAAATTTAAAATAAAAAATTTAAAATATATGAAAGACAATACAAGTGGAGGATATACACTATAAATCACATGCAATGATGGAGCAGGGGGTTGACAGGAGTAGACTCTTCTCCCCTGTAACTATAAAATTTTAAATTTAATATAAATTTTATAAATAAATTTATTAAATTTTAAAATTTTTTTCTTTGAAAAATTATAAATATCTCTTTATCTTACCTGTTATTCTTCTTAAAAAAATTAATTTCACCTCAATTTAATTTTGTGGTTCCTTCCTAATCTCAGCCGATGAAGCTAGTATGAAGTAAGCTAAGAGGCAGGCTAACAGTGGGGACTTATAGGTATCAAATTGATATATATGTTCCAAGATTAACAAAATTAATCAAAAAGCAATAATAATTTTTTATTAATCTTTTAATAACTAATAATTTCCTCACGCATATATGTAAATAATAGTAATAATAACAATAATAATTATTAACATCATAAAAGTACTTAAAAAAGCTCAGGAGTCAAAACAATTTCAATTGGAGATTGACTCACATATAAAGTTGAACTCGCCATAGTTTTGAAAAAGAATCCAACAGAACCCTAAAATCTAGGAATACTTAATTAGAGATCTAGTTTGCTTACGCCGTCCAGACTCTGTAAGATATTCTACTTAGATTATACTTTCACCAAAAAACGAAAAAAGGAAAAGGAAAAAACGCAGAAGAACAATGGCGAAACGTGGAAGAGGACGTCCAAAGAACACTGTTTCCGGTGATAGTGCTGAGTTCTTCAAAGTCTTTCTCCCTCACCTCAGTTCTCAGCAACTTGTACGTACTTTGATTTACTCCACTACCATGCAGAAATATACTATGCAAATCCATATATCATATGCTTTGATTCTTATATATATATATATATATATATACACACATTAAATCCACCTTTGCTTGCGTGGGTTTTCGCATGGGTACATGGGATATGCTAGGGTTGCGGTTGACTCCAGATTTACAAGGAGACAGTGAAAAGAAAAGAATTGTTATATGTTATGATCGGGGAGAGGGATGGAGTTGGAGCCACGATTCATAAATTTGGGGTACGAAAGAGAGAGACGGTTTATGAATTTGAAGTAGAGCAAAATTTGAATTTCATTTACATATGAAGTTTATAAACATACCAGTTGAGGGGGGTTGCTGCCCGGTCGAGCCCCCTCCCCCTGCTCCGTTTCTGTTTATGATTGGATGGGAGTATCATTTTATGTGAGTGTATGTATTACATGCAATCTATGTTGTACTAGGTTGTGAATATGCCTAAATCTCTATGTGGGTTTTTGTTTCTGCAAATGCAAAATTTTGACTTTGTCAATCAGTTTCTGTGGTATAGCAGAAGGGTTTTCGTTCTGTCAATGTTATTTCTTGCATATTCATGCTTCTTGGCTTACATGATGATAAAACCCTTTTGTCTTTAATTAGTTTTAGAAGCAATAATACTTGTTAGTAATTGATGGAATTCAAACCAAGACATCTAATTGCTTTCCCAATTTATAACTGAGGCAAAGGACCTGTTTTTATGGTTCCAATTTATTTTGACGGCGTTTGGAAACATCCCAAATGGACTTCAAGATATTAATATGTGTTTGGTGCGTATCTGTGGCTTTTGAATTCTTTTCTTGTTCTTCTAATGGATGGTTATTAAAGTGCATTTTTAACAATATCTATAAGCACTTCTTGAAAAGTTCATATTGAAATTTCCATCCCATTAATGAACTTATTACTCGAGAAATGAACCAGATGCTACCTGTGTTCTTCTTCCTTTCTTGTTGTCTCTTTACTCATTTGTGTTCCTTCAATGTCCATGTAAGCAATGAGGTAACTAATTAGAAGATCTGTAACATATTTATCTGATTGTATTTGATGCTGTTATAGTATTGGAAAGTTCAAGCTGTTAATTGAATAAAATGAATAGGATTAGAGATACAAGCTCTTGTCTGATGTCTAGGAAATTTGGGAAAAATACATTTCTCATTCCTTTTATAATGGAATTATGATTTCATCCTTTTATAATTGAATTATGATTATCTTTACATCTAAAACACCTATTAAAGGAGTCTCAGCAGTTTGAATTGCTTGAGAGTGCAGTTTCTCCATTCCACATATCCCGTTTTTGTATTTAGATTTCATCTCCGTCTCTCTTTATGTCTCAATTGCACCGTGTTTCTTTTCGTGTGTCGTACTTTAACATCTAATGAAGGATCAGCTAGATTTACAGTGGTTCGTTATGCATTTTTGGATGTGTATTTTCATCTATATTAATGCAGTGCGATAACGTGGTTTCGCAAGTATATTTGGTGCCTGTATCCCTTAATTCAATCTGTGCGCTCTCTCTTTTATGATTTTTGAGGGCATGTGTGAATACTGTGTTCTTTCTTAGTCCAAATGCTTCTTTTTTACAGCGGATACCACCAGATTTTATCAAGGATTTCAAGAGAACAATAAAAGAAAGGGTCATACTGAAAGATATAAGTGGTAAAATGTGGTATGTAGATGTGGAAGAAACTCCAAAGGGAGTTTTCCTTAAGAATGGATGGCAAAGCTTTGTCAGTTATCATTGCTTGAAGGTTGGGGACTTTTTGGTTTTTAGATATGACAGAAGTTATTCATTCGTTGTGAAAATATTTGGTACAAATGGATGCAAGAAGGAAACTTTTGCTGCCACGAATATTGCCACACATGTAAAAATTGAAGAAAAGACTGAAGAAGAGATTGAAGCAAAGCAGACTTCTTGCAAGCGTGCTCGCCAACACAAAGAGGATCATTTATTAAGGGGCAATGAAAGAACTGGTCATTCAAGAGGTTAGCTGTTGGTTACTAATATTATCTTTTTGTAGTTTTCTGGTCAACTCCTTTCATTTTTAACTAAATCCAAGACACTTGCAGGTTTGGAAGAAGTAAATGAATTACAAGTACATAATGTTGCTTCTGAACTGCCAGAAAACTGCAAGGACTTAAGAAATGCAGACAGTGTACTTCCCAAATGTCCATATTTCGTTTCATCTGGCAGTGAATCTCAACAATATAAATTGGTGAGTGTTTCGATCCATCACCTGGCAATTAGTCCTATTCCAAGGAATAGCTTTGATATTATCTCATATGTAGTCTTGGAAACATGAAGAAATATTGCAGTATTCTGATATCTTAATCATGAAGACTTAACTAATACCCCACCCTTTCTGTGTGAAAATATTGGTTCAAACTCTTCGCTATTGGGTAAAAGATGCCTCTTCTTTGCATTATTACGATTCTTTTTCAACCTCTCATATCTTAATCTTGAAGACTTAACCTTCTCATCAACGGAGCTTTTTGATTGATGATTAGCTTGAAAGAAGTGTTGCCATATGAAATCATATAAACTGATAGATGAATTCCTAAGTTTTGCACAAGGAGGGTACTAGTATCCTTTATTCATTGCCCTCTGGAAGGGAAATTAGTTAATGAAATGTATGGTATAGTGTGTGAAAATTGTTATTGTAATTACACAAAGCACTTACTAGGAAAAATCATTTAATCATTTTCCTGGCAACTCCAGATTATTTGCAAAATTTTGAACAGCTTGAAATTCTCTAGAAGCAGCATAACAGGAATAACTACAGACTAGATTAAGTTAAGCTTAAGCTGAATTAAACCAGCTCTACTGAAGCGTAAAGTTTTGGTGGTTGATCTAACACTATGTTGAACATTCAAGAGATGTATAGTCTCTAAAGTTGCTAATTTTCTGCCACATTCCTTCAAGCTTTTTCCCATGTATTCAGTAACTGCATCATCGTTCACTGGAATAAGTTCTCATGTATATCTGCCTTGAAGTTCTACCTTGTAACATTCTTTGCTTCAATTCGACTTATAAATTGCTAGATTATTCGTCAGTCAAGCTTATGGATTCACTATTGAAGCATCCTTTGCTGATATCTTCTTCACCAATGACTGGCCATATTTTCTTATGTATCACATTAGCTTAAAATACCTCGTTGTTTGACCAACCTCAGCCACAACCATGCATGAATTCTTCAGTCTGAATTGATATAATGAACTAATATTGCCTGCCCCTAATGCTCTGCCAGTCGTTCAGCATTGGCAGGGTACTTGATGTAGGTCCATCATTATCTTTGAGAGGGTTCAGCATCTTATCGGAATTTTGTGGGAATTTGGTGTTCTATCGCCTCTTATTAATCTGTCTCTCTCACCATATTAACGAAGACACTGAAATTCTTGTCCTTTCCATCATTATCACCTTTAATTCCTTCATGCTCTCTTCAATTTCTTTTTTCAAATCTAAGGTTCATCTCTACTTTCCAAGACTGCATATTATAAAGTGTGTTTCCCATCTTCTCTCTAACTTCATAAGAAGAATCCAACATCTGTTGGATAATAAGAAATCTTAATTCGTCTTGCTCAGCAGCAGCTTGGAGTAGAGTGTGGTGAAGGTGAGGTAAGGAAAGTCTGTGGAATCCTCCAGCTGAGTGGGATGAATTGGTTTTAGTTATGTAAATGAAGCTTTAATTAGATCTTTATTTGAATGAATGGCTTGCTTATCAATGTTCTTGCCTGTGCTTTATCAAGACAATATACATATCCAGGTTTCAGAGTGAAGGTAAATTATCTGAATGTTTGATATTAATACTGTATTTAAGAAGATAATAATTTTATTCGAAACCCTACTTATCTTTTCAAAATTTTTGTGTCTACGATGTTAACATAATGAAAGGGTCTTTTTGCTGCACAGAATAGCAGTTCATAAATTTTTTATGATGTCTTTCCAATTCGTGCATATATAGCTCCAAGATTATGATTTATGTTTCCTTTTCTTCCTTGTTCTGTGCTATCATTGCCCATTGGAGAAGAATTATCTTGCTGGCTAAGTGACTCTTCATACTCAATTATCATCTTCAAGTGAGGAATGAAGTAAGTAATAAATGGACCAATCTTATATGCTGAGACATTACATCCTGAGGCTCAAATTCTTACTTTGTTTCTTTCTCTTAGTTGCTCCATACTTCTTTGTGCGTATCAAAATGAACTTATGAAGTCATCTTGACGGATTTCCAATGGTTGCAGAGAATTCCAAATGAAGTGATCAAGATACACAAACTCCGTTTAAAGCTGGGGATGGTATTGCGTAATGCAAATGGGGAGGAGTGGCCTGTAAGAGTCTACACCCTAAAGGATGGCCGGACGTATATTGGGAAGGGATGGTTGGCATTCCAGAAAGATAATAATATGAGCTTTAAAGACAGCTGCAAATTCACATTTGAGACTGAAAGATTAAGCAGGACAATCTACGTGCAGATTTCACGTGCTAGACCAGATTATATTGCATAAAATAAGACGCCGATAAATTCATGGAACTCAAAGAACTTGGTTAGATACTTTGCCTACATACTGGAGTGTGTGTGAATCTTATGATTCTGTTTTTGTCTATCGGGATTTTTCCTTTACTCTTAAATGGCCTCAGATCAGAAATGATTTTAGCACCTCTCATGATTCTTTCTTTCTAAGTCTTTAAATGGCCTCAGATCAGAAATGATTTTAGCACCTCTCATGATTCTTTCTTTCTAAGTCTTTAAATGGCCTCAGATCAGAAATGATTTTAGCACCTCTCATGATTCTTTCTTTCTAAGTCTTAAAGTAGGCTGTTTACGTGGCTGGGCATAATTTTGATGCAGATGTGATGTGATGTATCTTTGTAACAACCGTTGCTCACAATTAACTATAACTGTGACATATGATGACACTTTTCAACTCGAGAGGTTTGAATGTCGCGACACTCTAATCAATCATTTATGTTCTAGAAAAAGTGAAAAAGTAGTTGAAATGCAAAAGTTAAAATTATTCGCTGAAAAGTAGAGTAAGTTAAAAAGAGTGTTAGATAAATAAGTTGTTATATTTGTGTAAAAGTTTAAATTACTCCTGAATTTTAAAATAGTAATTTAATTTCTGAAGATTAATCAAATAAATTAAACTAAATCATTTATAACATAAAAATAATAGCTATAATAATAATATAAAATTCACGTGTAATAACTAATATATCTAAATAAGTGATTTATATAATAATAAATTATTTAATATAAATTAAATGTACTTATAAATGTATTTATAAAAATAAATATATATATAAATATATACATAAATTATTTTATGTATATACATAAATATATATAGGTGTAATTAATATTTATCATTTATTTTTAATAGTTTATATATTTATATATAAACATGTATATAATTATATATAGGGGTACGTAGTATGTGAATATATATATATATATGTATATGTAAAATATTTATATATTTCTATATGAAACCGAGATAGTATGATAGGGGGAAGTTTTTCTTGCGAAGGTGGGAAAAAAGGATAAACGAAATAAATTGGATTGTTAATCCAAATTGAATCCAATGTCCAATTTAAAACTCATGACCTCTTTGGTTGACTAGAAAAATGGAATAGCTTCATATGAAATAGTTGTAACGGATAACCAGCATGGCCCAATGATTCTTTCTAGCAAGAAACTTAAATGAGCTAAATATCTTTTGTTTTTTTTTTAATTCAACATCACCAAATGTCCAAATCAAAATATGTTATTATTATGGGAGTATGTGGATATACAAAGATTTATATATATTAACATATTCATATCCAACTATATAAAAATGTATATATAACCTCTTATATATGTAAAATATTTATCAATATTTACATATTTATAAATATATTAATACACTATATATATTTGTAAATATAAAAATAAATATATATATTTATATTTGAAAAAGCTAGGGGTAACATTGGGTTATTGAAAAATTAGAAAGAACAAAATTATCTAAAATAATTTCGAGTTATTTACAAAAATGGAAAGGGGCCTCCAACTTTTGACCTATTTTAGTTTTTCGTAGGCAAGCAATAGCAGAAAAAACCAGCATGTTTTTGCATTCTTAAGACCACATTTGAAAACTCATTTTAAATTATGTCTTTGATAATTATTTTTTAAATAAATTTTTAAAATAAGTTAATTATTCAAAAGTCTATTTTGAAAAAATATAAAATTATAATTTTTAAAATTTTTTTCTTTTACTTATATTAAATGGATATTAAAATTTATTTTTACCAACACTTAACAATACTTATAAGTACTTTTAAAAAAAAATTATATTAAAAAATTTATTTTATAAATAAATTTTCGTTTAAAAGTGTTTCCAAACTTGCACTAAATCATTTTTATGAAATTAAAAGCTACAATTTTTTTGTGTTTCCAAACACTCCCAAAGAAGCTAGAGAGAGAAATGGGTCAACTTTGCTGCTGAAACAATTATATGCATTTGATTTGGGCAGAGCCGTTACATGTACATTTCCACAAATTCATAATTATTTTTTAAAATCTAAATCTAACATCTTTTATAATTATATAACTCCTTGATAATAGATCTGAAACCTTTAGCAGATTTAATATGATAACAGAAAAAAAAAAATTTAAAAAAAAATGATCCACAGAGATTTGGGTAGGATCCAAATCCTTGGCAAGATTCCATCAATATTGAACTGTTGAAAGTCCTCCTGGATCTAATGCCTATTCTTCAGCCAAAGCACCTATCCACTCTGATTAGCATTATCATGGTTTAGCAAATTTACCTAGCCAGCACGGCAAGAATAGAAAGGCACGGCAGAGAGAGTACACAATCAAACCACAGAAAATATGTCAACAATAACTGAAATGCCTAGAAAGTGTTCCAATTTAACTAGGACAATTTAAGTACACCCTCCAACAACAATATAACCAAGATTCATATGGCAGATGGTACATTCAATTTACTCGAAAGAAAACAATTTTTGCAGAATAATCAAAGAACATTTCTACAATAAGTCCTACATACAAAACACAATCAGGGGTAGTAGTGGCATCATAAACACAGGAATACACCTGATCAGCAAAGACAATTAGACAAAGTTCACAAGATAAAACAACTCCTACAGAAAACTTGAAGGAACTAAAATAAAACATGCTAAAGAAAAGCACACAAAGATGTGCCAACAAAAGCTAAAAGGCTGCATCAAGATTGCATTTCCAAGGTTTGGACAAGGCTTGGTTCATGACCATGTACCCTCAGTCGGTAGATGCATGTATGGGAAGCACTCCCGTGGTTGGATGTAATATCAAGCCTAATAGTGTTGACAAGATTAGAGGCCGCCGACTCCACCTTAAAAGTTTGAGCATTGCTCTTCTCAAGGTCGTAGGTAAATTCAGTCAAAAGAAACATCTTTTTAGTATCAATTTCCAAATCAGTCGAATCTTGTCCTTGCATCCATCCAGACACTCTGCAGTGCTTTGGAGCACTGGACCTATCATAAGCCACACTCTGTTCATAGTAGAACAGATGAAAAAATGTTAGTGGTAGTAAATCTTCTGCAGAACAGACTACATTCTACATAACTAAAAGCATAAAGAAGCAGATAGCAATCACATGGAGATCAAATTATCACCACCCATCTATCTGAGGCAAAAGGAAACCAAGCTGAAGCTTTATTCACATATACCACGAGCAAACACAACTGAAGCTTACATCATAAGAAGTACCAAAAGAACAAGTACAAGATACTGGATGAATGAAAAATCCATTGAAGAAAATTCACGAAGAATCAGGATAGAATAAGATAAAGGCAAATATAAGTAGACAAGAGGTTGAAATTCCTAACTCGCTGATGTAATTAGCACCAGTTCCAGCCCTAATGGGGGCACTTCGAAGAAATACATTCAATAGAGCAAACAAATAATACAGCATCTCTTGCGTGCTCTTCAGATGCTCTATCATTGTGACAGAATACAATACTTAGCAATGCTGATGCCATTAAACATTGATGTCCACATATGGCTGAAAATAGTAACGTTTATCTATCTGCATGTGAAATATACAACAATGTTCTTTTGAGACGTCATGTACAAATCTATCTTGGTTCAAAGATAGGGAGACTAAATTATAGGAGCAAGATGGAATATATCTTTCCTGATCTAAGATTAAAAGTTTGATTTGAGCCAACTTTGCAACCCAAAAAACAGTTGAGCAGCCACCAAAAATCTTAAAACAACTGAGCAACACTTAATAAAATGCTTCTGATGATACCTAAAATGTATAATTTGTTACATTTCTACTCTACAATAATTATCAGTAGAATTCCTGTTTTGGAACTTATTTTAGAGGAAGAATCAGAATACTACAGAAAGGGGAGAAAAAACATGAAAGTGAATCGAAATAAACTACTGAAAACAGATTTGGTCATTTGTAGTTATTTGATGCCTGTTATAAGATAATAAAAAGTAGTAGAAGACATTATTGTTTATCTATGTTTAGGACTTCTTTAAAGATAATTAGTTGCTCAAAAAATGGACTCTGCAGCTGCAAACAGTTGATGAAGACAACTACCATTTCTTATGTATATGCTCTATCCTCTTCAAGGCAGAAAACTAAATTCATAATCCAGCATCAGAAAAAAGATAACTAGTGTTGCATACATCCAAATAAATTTAGGAACTCCATCAGATCCATTTAAAGTAAACAGGTGTAAGTTGACCGATAACCAAATTGAAGTTGTCTGCCTACATATCACTGCAATGATACACTAAGGTCAAAAGCATGGTTGTTAATGGTGCAACATGGCCCAAGGAGCGGGAGATGCGGGGGCTGTGGCCGCTGCACCTTTTCCTTGTGATGGCGCTGCACCTTTTTACCAAACCATGCATGCCTTTGTGAATCCAGGCGGTCAAAATAAAAGTCAAACATAAAAACCCTAGGCAAAAAAACGTTCTAGGCTCCTGGAAAGGTATGTTTCTTTTTCTTTCTTCTTTCTTTCTTCCTCTTCTTTTTCTTTTCATTTTTTTTCCCCAGCCCCAACCCACAACTTTCTCTCTTCCTTTGTGCTTCTGCACCTCAGGTTTTTCCTTTTCGTTTCTTTTCCTTTTCTTCTATATTTTTTTCTCTTTGTTTTCTGAAATTGCTTTCCAGGGATTTTCTTCAATTTTTTATCTGAAATTGCTTATATTTGTGAAAATCAATTCTAATATGAGTGAAATTAATCCTAAATTGCTGAAATAACTGGTGAAACTATCCTGAAATTGTTGAAATAATTGTTGATATATAATGAAAAGGCACAATTGTGTGTCTCACTTCAATAAGGCGCACACCAACACCAAGGCCCCAGGGCACCTTTGTGCTTCGTTGCGCCCTAAGCCTTTAACAACTATGGTCAATAGCCTACAAGTCTAATCTAATTAGTTTGAGCAAAAAAAAATCTAATTTAGTAAACAAAAGTAATTTCAAAGAGTTCACAGTATTAGTGATTTTTAATTACTTCTTTATCCCTAAACTAAAACATATATCCCTATACGGCAAACAAGATATTTTTGGTAATTCAATCAACTACAAGTATGGGGCTCAAGTAATGACATTGACAAGCCTCTATTAGTGCAAGCCTTTAATATTTCTTCATTCACATCTCTACAACTATGCAAAACAGAGTAGGCATGGAAATACTTTTCTTTATTCATTAATGCATTGTGCTTGAAGACAAAGGGTGGACAACGAAATGCTTTGAATTAAACATTTTAAGTGCATTGCTTTATGAAAATCATTTTGCAGTTAAAATTGTCTACCATAACCTGTGACAATTCCATAAAGCAATATGATCATCCAGACACAATTTAATGATCATCAATTCACTTGGACAATACCCATCCAGTTAACATCAGATATTGCAAACCCAAAAGTCCCAACCTCGCAAACAAATATTACCATCAAACATAAAGAGGTCGAATTTCCTCTCTCATGTCCACAAATAAGGGCTCCTTCCACAACTTCACAAAAGTACCCATGGTTAAAGTATACAATGCAATCAGCACTAGCTTAGAAGGTAAAAGAGACAAGTCGCATCAGATATTATCTTAAACTCTTTCTCACACTTAATAAGACTTAGATTTTGACCTTTTCTTACAATAAAACCAAAAACCCACATAATTTCAACAATTGTTTTTCCTCAACACAATCTCTGATGCTGTCATCCTCCACCTAATAGATGCTTCAGTGGTAGAGAGGGAGTATTGTGCATCATTCGTCAAAGATATTGCTATAAAAGTAACTATGAGGTAAATTGTATCAGAACACATGGCATAATCATGAGTCTCAAATGCTCAATGTCCATATAACCAAATAAAATTTGCGATTAACAAGCATTTATCAAGACATCATATCCTGCCGTTTTGAATATCAGAAGGTTATAAACTTAATTGAATACATCTTCAAAGTTGAGGTAAGCAAATAAACATTTTAGGCAGAGCTGAGAAGCATACTTTGTGATTTCAGTTCTCTTCCATGTCATTTTGACACTGTCCTCAACAATCACACCCACAATAGAGTAATGTTGTATTCATCTCCTTATTACCATGACACAGGTCTAAAACTACTACTCTATAAACAGATAGCCACTAATGCCTAGCAGCATTAGAGGATTTTTATCTTAGAATAATGCTACTGCAGAGTGCAGTCGTCCATAAATTTGCTTGTTTAATTAGCAGTAATCTTCAATTTACTATATCATCCAGTAGTAAAAGTTTGGTAGCGCACCGTAAGTATGAAGGAGAAAACAGTACTAGATGCAATCATCTAAATATGCGCAGAGGTACATGTCATCTTTCCCTACCACACACAAGGAAACTATATTCAAGAGAATATTCGAACTATTGCCTCTGTAAAGTACTGACCATGGTCATTTTGTTATAATTTCTTCAGATTCAGTCAATTATAGAATTGCTACACTTATGCTGTCTGAAGGAATTTGAGCTCTTTCACTAACCTCTAGCTTTCAGTTTCAATAAACAAAGTCTTCAGCAGTGGGGTGAGCTTAGTCTATGTTGACTTTTTCATTTTGCAATGTCCTCCAACAAATTTAAGATCTAATTTCACTTAGAATTTTACCCTCAATAACAGAACATTTTCAAAATCCGATTGTGGCTCATCTTTCGTCATGTTGACCAACAGAAATTACACATATTTAAGCCATAGAAAGGGAATTTGAGCTTTTAATGCAAGAAACTAATCGTGCTGTATGTATTTTGTAATCCATCGTTTTTCAAATTCCACCAAATATTTCTTCTTGTGTCCATGAGGAAGTTAGCCATTGCAAACAAAGAAATTATAGAAATGGACCTCAGTTCATCTAATTACATTGTTAACAGTCAATTAGCCAGTCGAAAGCACATTAATTGGATAAGAATAGCATAAAGAAGAAGATGGCATAAGCCACATAACCATAAAGTTCCTTCTAAAGAAAAATTCTTCAGCAACCCCCTTTCTCAAGCACACACACATATATGTACTCTATAGAAAGTAAAAGGCAGACGCACACAAAGGTACTGTGTTTGATTGTGTCAAACTATTATCCTCATTCTATAGTTTTCTTCCGAGACATAGTCAGATCAGGTAAAGTACAGAGCAAAATCATCACAAAAAATAAGTGTTCCAGAGAAACTCCCATCAAACCAAGCACCAATCTAGTAAACCATCAAAGAGCAAAACACAAGCAAATATGCCCTTTGACATTACAGTTCACTTTAGTAACACAATACACTAACCAGAGGCAAAAATGCAGTACATGAAACATACTAAATGTCATGCTATGTTCATATGAATCTAACCCCCGACATGAAACAGCATAACTAACCAAATTATAAAATCGGAAACAAGAGAGTCAAATGATTACCTTAGCAACATGTTCCAGGGTAACAGCTTCCGGTACAATGGCAGTCCTGAGCCTGATCTCAATAAACCCACTCCCCCCCTTAAGAGGAAAACATTGCCCAGGCTCCCCAAAGCTTGGCCTAATCATCTTCTCTGCTTCCGCACTAACCCTATTCCGATTCATCAACCCAAACCCACTCCCCCCAACTTTCCCACCACCATATGGCTCTGAATGCCTCAGCACCCTCCCTCCTCCTGATGCCAATGCATAATCCACCATCCCCAACCCATCAGCCGCGTGCCTCTCAATTTCCTTCTCCACAATCTCCCTAGCATAATCCCTTATCTCATCCACACTAACCTCACCACCATCACTACCACTGTTTTTCCTAGCCTTCTTGAATTCCTCAAAAAATTCAGCAAACTCTTCCTTCGACAGCACACTCTTAGTTCCAAACCCATCCATAAACTTCTCGAGACCATCACTCCTTACATCCAAAGCCTTCAACTTCAAATCCACTTCGTCCCCCTTCTTTTCCATTTTCTCATCAAACTCCTTCCTCACCGAACTAATCCCATCCTCGAGTTTTCGATCAATCGCATTCACCTGAACCTGCATTGCCTTCATCGTCGTCTTAACAAACTTCTCCACCTCTGAGAACCTCCCTTCGAAATCCCCAGAAATTACTGAAAAATCCTCAGCATCACGGCCCGAATTCAACACCACCCACCGAATCATCTGCACGAAACCCAATAAAACTACCACTAACGCTAAATTCTTAGTGAGAATGCTGATCACAGTCAGCCAACGCGGCTTCATTGTCTTTCGGGCCGGGCCAGACTTTTTCGCCTGGATTTGGGCAGGGGTTTTCCTCGCATCCCTCAAAATCGCGGCAGCTGTGTCACCGGCAGTGAGTCGAGCGTCTTTACTTTCAGCCTCGGCGACGGCGGCTATATCTGAACCGCCGGTCAGAAGATTCTTCTCGACGGTTCGGCGGCGAGTGGTGGGCCCTTGATTCGCGGTGATGGAAACAGTAGATGCGGACATTTGAAGGGTTTTAAAATGTTAAAACTGAATCGATCGTTTGAGGCGAAATTATTTGATGTGATTGTGAAATTGAACAATGGGAGAAAAAAAAAAAACCCTAGAAAAGAGGGAAATGGAATTGAAATTTTAGATTAGAGGAGAAATGGAAAGAGAGATTGTCTTTTGGTTAATTTATAGATTGTTGAAGCCTATCTTTGTAATTATGAAGGAGCGGTTCCAAATTTGAATTCTTTTGTTGATGCTTTCATTTTTTATTATTTAATTTACGAATAACAAGTACTTGTGCAGGTCATCTATACCTAAACTATTTATAAGTGGTTTATCTCTCTCCACTTATATATTGACACACGTGTGTTGTCAGCTTTTCTTCAATTTTCCCTTCTTCTTTTTTGTGTTCTACTGACCATGGTTCACTATAACGAAAATTTGAAACTAGCATTTCTGCATTTCATATTTTTATTCCAGCACCTCTGTGCTGTATTAGGTGTTATTTTCAAGTGTTTTGGGAAATAATATAAGAAAATGTGCTAAAAATGTGTAAAAAAATTAAAGAATGTTTGGTTTTGTTCTCCAAAGAGATATATATTGTTGTGAATGTCTATTTATATAAATTTTTATTTGATTAGCTGGGTCACATCAAATTTGATTTTATTTTTATATATTATTATATTAAAAATATTAAAAGATAATAATATTAAAGATATATGTATATATATGTGTGTTTTTATTGATGTAATGATTAAAATATGTATAAATATGTATACAATAGTTAGAATATATACACATATAATTAAGAAACATAGTTATTAGGTTATTATATTTTTTAATAATAATTCACATCATAGGCCTAAATCAGGAGATTAATTGTTGGAAATATTATATTTGCATGTTACTTCTAATTGAAAAGATTTCTATTTTATCTATATCTTGATTTTCATAGCATATTATTAGTATTAACTATAATTTATGAATTTTTAGAATAAATGATTTAATTTTAAAGGATTAGTCAATCGGAACATTCATTTACAAAGTGCTTGTGTTTTTTCTCTCCAAAGACCCCATTTACCCTTCTCTTAATTGAAAATTATCGAATTAAGTTTATTAACATATACTTGATATCGTGTAGGCATAGAAGTTATTAATAAACTTTAGAGGAGAGGCACTTAAAATTCTTGAAACAAACGATTCGCTGAATTAAAATGCTTTTAATTCATTATTATTTTGGCTAATATGTAAAAATGAATCGATTCGCGAAACTCTCACCACCTAAATTGGAAGGAGTTGTTAAAACATGTGTTTGAGGATAATGAGACAGATTGAGAGTTTATGTGTACAATATTCGAGTCAGATAAATTTAAGATTAATTTTATGTTAATAAATTTCGTATTTTAGCTAACTTAGTTAAATCTTATGTCTATTAATTTAATTTTTGTTATTTATTATTGGAAAGTAACTATATTTTATAAAAACGGTTAGCAATAAATTTTCAAATCGAGCTAAATTACAATCATCGCAGAGGTTCAAAATCTTTTATCCAATATAGTTACAAGGGTGTAAGTATAAAATCTTAAATTTTATTGAAGTAATTATTGTTTGATTTTTAACTAATTTACATATGTTATTTTCAAGGTGATAGATCTTATTGAAAAGATCGGATTACTTTAAATGATACAGCTCTACAAAAGGTTGGATAGGAGAGAGGAGTTTCACTACAACTCTAAAAAAGGTTATGTAGGAGAGAGGATTGAGATAGTATGTAATTAATTCATTTTTTTTTTTTAATTTGTAATAGAATATATAATTTTATTTTTAACATATTTATTTATTTTAGGATGACATAATTTGACATCGAGAGGAGTACTGATAGAATCAGGAGGAGACAGAGATTGGAAATGATGATAGATGAGGTAGAGATTATGGATTAAGTGTGTGACTAGTCTTTTGGTAAATATTCAGGGTACATACGTAGACTTGAAAATATGTTCAAATTTGTCAGATTAACTTATTCTGATGCTATATCTCGTAGACCGACAAATACAGAGTTTAGGAATGGGCTTCAATACATCCAAAGTGAACTACAGAGCACCCGATCCACGATACAAAATTTGCACAGATGATGATGCAGGCCCCAATTTACTACAGCTACTGACCAGCAACTATCTTCCTTGGTTTCGCCATCTCCATCTTTAAACTTAGTTTGGTAGGGAAGATTAGGCCTGAATAGATGGATATTCTCATGTAATTCATTGTTTGTTTTAAATTGTTGGGCCCATAAAAATGAATTGGCCAAAAAAAGTTGTGGATTGGGGATCATATTTAGGAGGTGTTTCTATTATCCAAGGAAAATGTCCAACCATATTAAGTTGGTGATAGATAAAAATGCCCTTGCACTTACATATATGTTTGTACATTTGTACATAAATTCATATATAAATACAATTATATATACATAAATTCATTTATAAAATATAGATATATATATATATATTTATAGATATTTATATTATCAACAATATAGATTTTATCGTTATTAAATGTTTATTAATAATGATAAATTATATATTATGGATAATAAAAATATTATAAACAATATATTTAGAAATACAAATTTATATTTTTATTATCAAGAATATGAAAAATATATATTTATAAATTTACAATATTAATATTAATATTGTATTTGAATAATAAAATATATTTATATTTGCAATATAAATAATATATATTTATTAATATATATTCATAAATGATATAATCATCCATAATATATATTCTTAAAAATATATAAATATATATAAATAATATAAATATATGTCTATATTTATAAATAGATAAAAAATATTCATACACACACACACACACATATATATATATATATGTATATATCATTGAATATTCATATAAATATATGTATTTGAATATCATTGTATATTCGCAATGATATATTATATATAACATTAGTAATATATAAATATATGTAAATATATATTTATATTTATATATGTACAAATAATATAGATAATATATATTTATAAATAGAATTTTATATTTTATTTACATTATTAATATTAAGTATATATATTTATTAATTCATTAATATAAATAATATGTACATATATATATAAATGTTTATAAAACTCTGTACAAATATATAAAATATGAATAAACAAGGTAAATATAAATAATAAAATATATTTGTTCTTTGATTTATACAAATATGAATGTTAATACGTAGATATGTATATCATTGTGTATTCATATATATATATATATATATATATATATATTCACACACAAACAGACACACACACTTATACATATGTATGCCATTGTATATATCATTGTAATAAAGGTTGAGGGTATTTTTGACTTTTTTATAATATATCTTACTTTTTGACTCTGTTCAATCAAACAAATTATTCATTGTAGACAACCTACCAAACAATATATAAGAAGGCCTTGATACATTCCACATCTCATTACAAATGTATCAAACCTTATCCCATCAAGCCTAATAATAAAACCATTATTGTATTGTTTTTGAATCCATTTTATATACTTAACTGTGGATACTTGTATTTTTATATGACATTTTTTTATGCATTATTCAAAAATTATAATTTCAAAACTTAATATTAACTAATATATTAGCAAAATTTTAAATTCATTTTCAAAAAAATTAATTCAAAAAAATATAAATTAGTGATGAAATTATGGTTAATTCCTCGCAAACTGATTTATAAAATTTTGATTATTACATTATTTTTAACAATTTACCGATGAAATTTTAGATTTAATTCTTTGCAAACTTAATAATTAAATCTAGAATACTATATTTTTTAATTGCTTTGTGATGGAATTCTATAAATAATTCATCTCAAAGTGACCAGTTGGCGTAAATTGAAATATCAAATTTAAATTTTTTTTTTTTTTGTACATTAGTGATGCAATTCCAAAAAAAAATTGTATTCCAGGAAAATTTTATCGTAGAATTCAACATTAGTAACAATATTCTAGAAAATTCATAACAAAAGTAATTTTTTAAACATTATTTTTATATATTTTTTATTTTTTTAGTGAGGAAATATTAGAAACAATTCGTCTCAAAATGTAAACTTTGCGACGAGAGATTTTACAAATTAGTCGTTAACTTAGTTATTACATATTTTTTTATGTTTTTTAATTATTTAGCGATGAAAATTTAAAAATATTTCGTCGCTAAATTTCAAATATAGCGGCGAAATCTTCAAAACTTCATTACTAAAATCGATCATTACAACAATCAAATCGACATTTTTAGAATGATTTTGTGGGTTTGCGATGAATTTTTTTGTTCCAAAGTTTGCAACGACTGCTCAATGTTTTGTTGCTAAAATGTTTGGCTGATGCTCTAATAGTGATGACTGTGGCGACGAAAATTTTTTGTTGCAAAGTGTCGTTAACAAAGAATGTTAGTAGGTTAGTGGCAAACTTTTTTGTTGCTAAAAAGTGGTGAATTTCAAAATGGTTGGATCTTATTGGCCGTTCTAAGAGTTGAGACCCTTAAGAGGATGACTTTCATATTCACCAAAAAATCCTTTTGAAATGACAGTTATACCCTTCCCTTTTGATATGGATAATATGTACATTAAAAATATCATACATAGTTAGAAAAGTTGCATAAACCCCTCTTAAACTAAAATGTTTATCTATCATTTTTCTTTTTTAATTAGTTTTTATAATTATATTTTGTTCAAATCTATGCATTATTTACTTACCATAAAAGTAGTGTTATCGCTCTACAACATGACCTACCTACCATAGACTTTTTTACTACTTACTCTTCAGTTGGTCTGCTTTGGACACTTCTTCAAATAATTATTTTGAAGGCCTTCTCGTAGCTCTGAATCAAAAACTCTAGACCATACCAAGTATCCTTAAAGCCAAAAAGGCCGTAAAAACACTTTTGAGATTACAATTTATATATTATGCCTTCCATTTTTTTATTTACTTCATGAGTAATATTTGTACTGTAAAATTTTTACTAATTTATAAAAATAAAACTTTACATATATGTTATATCTTCTATTTTTGAATTTAGTGTAACAAGTAATATTTTAACTATAAATATTTTTGCTTCATTTGTAAACATTGAGAACCCACATATATTAATTTACTTCAATGAGTAATATTTTGAATTATAAAATTTTTATTTATATAAATATTAAAAATAACTATATATTATATCTTCCATTTTTAAACTTTTACTGAATATAAATTTCTTTACTCCTTTTGTGGTAAATGAATGGCTATATTATATCTTCTGTTTTTTAATTTACTACATTAATTAATATTCAAATGATAGTTTTTTTTTTTGCTCCATTTCCTTAAATTTTAATAAAAATAGAATATAATTACAACGATCTTCTGGTTATAATTATTTCGATAAGTAATACTTTTAAAGCCAAATTTTTTATGACAATTGTAAAAATTGAAAACAATTATCTATTTTATTTTACTTTAAAAACTAATATTTTTAAATATAAGAATTTAAGCTCATTTATTAAAAAATTTAACTATGTAATTTTAATAAATATCTTTAAAGATAATTTTTTCGTTCCAATTGTAAAAATTGAAAAATTAATATTACCTTATATTTTTTAATTTATCGACAAGTTATTTGTGGAATTACAAAATTTATTATTCTATTTTATAAATTAATAACCACATCTTTTTTTTTTCTTTTTTTTCTTTCCCCCCCTTTTTTCCTAATTCACCATCAACCACCACCCTTCCTCCCTTACCCCAATTGGAACCCACCACTAAACTACCACCCATTCCCAACTGCAGTCACCACTTTACTCCAACCATGGCCACCATTTCACCCCAGCAAGTTTGCACACCCCAAAGCCCACTTGCTGCCACTCACCGCAAACGCCATTTTCCACCACCCTACCCCAGCCCTTGCCCCCAACTACACTACGAACTAGGCCTCAACCCTCATACTCGAGAAACCAATGCATGACACCTTCCACCCATCCCAACCAACCCCATAACTCAGCTCCATCACCCTGCCCCAACCATGGCACCCTTTCTTCCCATATCCATCTCCTATGTAGGGGTGGGCATTCGAGTTCAGGTTCAGTTTTTTTCAAAAAAAAATATTGGGTATCAATACCCGATATCCGATTATTTATTATCGGGTAATGGAATTTCTTTTGAATTAATGGACAATGGTATGAATATTGATCAAAATTTATTTGCATAAACATTTGATCGAATTGAGATGTTTTGAGATAGAAACTCACCCCTCATGGTGAATTTATAATCTTTTTTGCTTGGGATTTCATCTGGTAATGTAAGGTTAAATGCCATCTCCTAGGAAACTTTTGGTGCCCCAATCTTACACCCACCATGTCTATCTTCCTTTGGAGACTAGTCTACAATTGGATTCATGTGGATGCCAGGCTCCAATCAAAAGGTTTTGATCTTGCCTTTGTATGCTTTTATTGTTCCTCACCGTCTGAGTCCATCCAACACCTCTTCATCTTTGGGGAACAAGTGGAGGCAGTTAGAGGATACTTCACCAACCTTCTTAACATCCACCCTCTCAAAACTGACAACCCCACCTTACTCCTCCAATATTGGAAACTTTTTACACCTTTCACACACTCCATGAACATTCGTATCCTTATCCCCTTTCTTACACTTTAGTTCTTAAGGACAAAGAGAAATGCCAAACATATAAAGGTAAATATGATTTACTTGTTCTTGAAGCTTGTTTAGTGGAAGATGATTTGTTATCCAGGATAGTTGATTCGGGAGCCACTAATCATGTTTGTTCTTCTTTGTAGAAACTTAGTTCTTCTAAGGAGCTTGTTAAAGGGACATTCTCAATGAGAGTTGGTAATGGGGCCTTGGTTTTGGCAAAAGTAATGTGAGACTTTGATCTAGTTTTTAGGAATAAATATTTAATTTTGAACAATATTTATTTCATTCCTGGTTTTTATAGAAATTTGATTTTCTATTTTTGAATTTGCATGAACAATTATTTGTTTTTTTTTAATAATAAGATTATTATTTCTAAAAATGATTTGCATATTTGACATGCGAAGATGGAAAATAGACTTTATGTGTTAAGGTCAAATGAACAACTACTACTTAATATTGAAATATTTAAAATAGAACATCCTAAGCCCAAGAGGTGAAAGGTTTCTCAAGAGGATGAAACGTATCTTTAGCATCTAAGGTTAATACATATCAATCTAGATAAGATAAACATGTTAGTAAAGAATGGTCCTTTAAGAGAGCTAAAAGTTGGCACTCTTCTTGTTTGTGAATCTTGTTAGAGGGTAAAATGACTATGAGGCCTTTCACTGGAAAGGGCAATAGGGCCAAAGAACCACTTGAGCTTGTACATACTGATGTTTATGGTCCAATAACCATACAAGCTATAGATGGTTATGAATATTTCGTCATATTTATTGATGATTATTTAAGATATGGTTTCTTTACCTAATGCAAAGGAAATCTGAAACTTTTGGAAAGTTCAAAGAATATCACGTAGAGGCTGAAAGGCAATTAGGAAAATCCTTAAAGTCTCTAAGATCAAATTAAGAAGGCGAGTATGTTGATATTGAGTTCAAGCACTATATGCTAGAGCTTAGTACTTTATACCAACTTACAACACCTAGACCTCCTCAATAAAATGGTGTGCTGAAAGAAGAAATCATATCTTATTTAATATGGTGAAGTCTATGATGAGCTACTCTTCTTTGCCAGATTCATTTTGGGGTTATGCACTACAAACTATGGTTTACATTTTGAATGTAGTACTATCCAAGTCTATCCAAAAAGACAGCCATAGAGTTGTGGAATGGTAGTAAACCTACTTTATGTCATTCCATATATGGAGGTGTCTGATATATGTGCTTAAAGAAAGGATAAAAAAGTTGCAACCATGATTGTGTGTCTGTTCATGGGATACTCCAAAGGTATAAGAGGAGGTTTGTTTTATAATCCTCAAGATAAGAAGGTAATTGTATTGGCAAATGCCACATTTCTTGAAAATGATTATATGACAAATTCTAAACCTCACAGTAAAGTTGTATTAGAGATTTGATGAGATTTGACCACAACCAACAAGAGTTGTTGGACAATATATCCAAAAGACCACCAACTTTAATCAGAATGTCATCCCACATCAACGTAGTGTGAGGTCTGTAATACCACCAACACGCTACAGAGATCAGGGAGAGACACAAGTTGCTATCTCTGACAACAGTGAGGATAATTCATTGACATTCAAGCATGCAATGGAAGATTCTGATCGAGAGAAATGGAAAGAATCTAGGAAATAGGAAATGGAGTCTATGTACTCTAATTCTATCTAGAAGCTTGTGGATCGACCTAAGGATATCAGGCCCATTAGCAGTAAATAGGTCTTCAAGAGGAAGAGAGATGTAGATGAAAAAATATAGACTTTTACAGCAAAGTTATGGCAAAAGGCTATACTCAGAGGGACTTAATTATGAGAAAACCTACTCACCTATAGCTATGCTTAAACCCATCCGCATATTGCTCTCCATTGTTGCAAGCCTAGATTATGAGATATGATAAATAATGTAAAGATAGCCTTTCTGAACGACTATCTTGAGGAAGACGTCTATATGTAGAAACCAGAGGGTTTCCTAGCATAAGGCCAAGAGTAGAAAGTTTGCAAGTTGTTGAGGTTTATTTATGGACTAAAACAAGCCTCTAGATCATAGAACCTAAGATTTCATGAGACGATTAAGACTTACAGTTTTAATTAGAATGTTAATGAACTTTGTGTATACAAGTACATCAAAGACAAGAAGGTGGTCTTCTTAGTACTTTATGTAGATGATATTCTATTCATTAAGAATGATATAGAAATATTATCTAATATCAAGAATTAGCTAGCCAAGTAATACCAAATTGAAGATTTGGAAGAAGCAAATTATATTTTTGGGATTCAAAATTGCAAGAACATAGTGTTGCCATTATCTCAAGCATATTATATTGATAAGATATAGACAAATTCCCTATGCCTCACCAGTAGGCATCTTTATGTATGCCATGTAGTGTACAAAGCTAGACATTTGTTATGCGATCAATATAGTCGATCATTTCCAGTCAAATTTAGGATTAAATCACTAAAAATGGTAAAAAATATTCTCAACTATCTTTGGAAAATGAGAAATTATATCCTAGTGTATTTAGGTAGAGACTTGAATCACTTTGGATATATTAATTCTGATTTTGAGCGGAAAAGAATAGTCAAAAGTTGACCTCTGGATTAGTGTCCACTAAGAGCGGAGGAGCCATAGTCTGGTATAGTATTAAAGTGTGAAACAATCCAGAAGTGTTGATTCAACCTTGGAGACTAAATACTTAGGGCTTGTATGGTTATGTTTTAACTGAAAATTTCCATTTCCACTATTTCTAATGAGAAATTGGGTCTGTATTGGTTTTCATGAGAAAAATGAAAATATGTTTAGATTGAAGATATAAAATGGAATTTTATATAGGTTTGAGAATGAAAATATATTTGGTTGAGTAATTTTTAGAGATTTTTATATACGAAAGTACATGATAGAAGTAGAAATATGTTTGGATGTGTAGTTTTAAAAATCATTTTTAGATTTTTGGTTAATATAAAACAAATTTCTTAGGTTAGTGGTGGGACTCGTTTATATTTTTTTTATGTAAAAATTTGTCTTAGTTAGTTATATATGTCCACTAGGTCTAAAATCATTATGCAATTCTGTATATTTTAAGGACATTGACGTAAACTGATGTTTAATTATGTTGAGTGAAAATTTGGTAACCCTTACACAATTAAATGTTGAATGATATCGTGTAGTACTTTCCATTTTCTAATGACAGAAGAAGGCTATTCATATTCATCATTTATTCCTTTTCTTCTATTTTCCAAAGAATTCCTTTTCTTCTATTTTCCAAAGATAGAGAAGAAGGACTGCTGCTTTTCTTCAACTTATTTTTCCCTTCCTCACCTTCTATAATAGTACAATCAAAAGCCCTCCTTCTCATTCTTATTTTGTTCAAGTTGTTTGTGAAATACAATTTTTGTTTGCAGTTTAGAAGCTGTGGGTGAGCTCCTCCTTTACCAACCATTAGATGTCTTCGTATTGGCCGAAGGTAAGGACATGGTGATTGTTATGAAGTTTGGTTAACAAAAGAAGTATGTAGGGCTTTTTTATTTTTCCCCCATGGGTGCCGATTGTGTGAGAATATCAAAATTAGTTATGTTGATATTTTCTTCCTGATTTTTCTCTATTAGTTTTGAATGAGTTTGTGTTTTTTTAATTTTATTCATATTTTTCAAGTATTATATAGACGAACTTGAGAATAACCCTATTATACATGTTTGTTTGTTTACTAAATTGTTTTAACTGTTTGGAAAATTTGTTGTTGATTTTTTTGTTTAGTTTGCGCTAAAAAATTGGGATTTAGGTTGATGTGTGTAAAATGCCTGTTCTTGCATTTATGTTGGTGCTGTGATAGAAAATAATTCTTACTGGTATAGATTAGGGGTCATTTCTTACCTTGAAATAAAGCATAATTTGACATTGAAACAATTACACATTTTGGACCGTCACCATTTATTTGGATTAAAATAAATTAGTTATGGGGTATTACACATAATATGTGCCGCATGGTAGTGTATAAGTTGGAAAGATGAGTTAACAATGTTATCAAAAGTCCACAGTTATTACATTGTAATTTTTCTCATGTAAGCCATTTATCTCATTTGTTTTACTATGTTGGAGTAAGTATGGATTGAAATATTTATTGTAAATGGCTAACACGCAAATAAACATGGTGCGTACAAGAAATATGTGTTTGGAGGTTAGGTTTAAGGATACACGTTGGACTAATGTTGAACAGGCTGCCTTCCTTGATCAGCCAATTGAGGCTGTAACTGACTATGACTTGATCGATATGGATGTTCTTAAGGATTTGTGTGGTAGTTTGGCGCAATCATTATTACGAGACTTCGATAAGGATTTCTCTTATGTAAAAGTAGTGAACAAACTCCATAGTTTGCGGAGTACGTATGAGGACTTTGTGCAGAACATTTCTACTCCAGAGGTAGAGTCTGATGCTAACATAAATGTAGTGCACGTGAGCGATCTATACTGGGAACACATTGGGTGGGTTAGTAATCCGTACATTACATTTTAACAATACAATTGCATGTTTTTGCCTAACCCTGCATGTGCTTTTTAGTGTTGTTACATTTAATAAATTTGAGTTGTAACACGTTTTATTCATTATAGCAGACCTTTGCAGTGTTATTTTCGGACCAAAGTCAGCTATTGTTCGCTTCCTTGGAACACATATTTCGTGTTGTTGTTATTGCTGAGTTAGAAAAAGAGCCTAAGCCAGGATGTGACCAAGATTTTCCTATTGCTTTAGTTGATAGTTCGGAGGATGATGGTACTTTCCCTAAGTCGCCACTTCTAACTACCCCACCATTACTAGCCCTACCTTGGCCAGGACGTGCAGGTAATCACATGGAAATGCAGAGAGAGCGTAGGGTCCGTAGGAATCATCACAGTAATATGGGGTAGCATGCATGTGTTGTAGCAATATTTGCTTTCCCCTCTCTTACCTATGAAGTTAGTGTAGTTCCAGGTTTTTTTTGCATGCTCAATATTCAACTGTGATGATGGAATTATATGTTTTTTATTGCCTTAGATGTTTGAAGGAACTATGATGAAGGTGGTAAGTTAAGTGTGACATTAGTGTATGTAGTTGTTGTTATCATCATAGACTTGATATAATTTTGTCATTATTGGTTGGTTGATAAATTAATGTGCATATGTTTCAGAAGTGCCATTGGAGGCAAGCGGTTCATTGCACTACATGTTCATCTTATCATAAATTGCAATAAACTGAAACATGACATTTGTACATATCACGACTACTTGCATGGAATTGATATATGTATTTATTTATTCATACATAGATTAATAAATATTTATCAAATATATAAATAGATGAAATACACAAACATATTTGTATACATATACATGTATTAATATATTTAAACATTTATTTATAAATACATTTATATATTAACAAATATATGATTATTAAAATGCATATACATGTTTATAAATATATATTATAATTTTTTTATATTCACAGATATATAAATATATCAAAACACGTATATAGATATTTATGAATATATACATGTATTTATATATTCTTAAGATTATTTGTAAACATATTTTATAGATAGACAATGAGTAGAACTAGTAATGTAAAACTACACCTACCCATGTTTCTAAATAAACTAAAAACTATTTTTTGTATAAGGCAAAATATGAGAACTTTTTTAGTGATGGTAAACACCCCTTATATTCTTAAATAAACAAATATATCTTAATAATTGACCTACAAATTCTTTTATGCTTCATCACATGATGTGAAGAAGCAATGTTAGATTCAGTTGCATTATGTCTATATTCCGGAGCATACTAAAACTATCTGAAGAAAATATTACACAGTGACTACATATACTTGTTATTTGTTGTCCAAATATTAATTGCATGGGAAAGTTTTCATGATTTTACAAATGTTTAGCCAAATTATAATACAAAACTACTTCCCATATGGAATAACCAAAAATAACCACTCAAAATGCAAAAGGATTGCAATGTACAAATAATTTTGAAGTAAATTTTGTATAATACCATAAAATATAATTTAGACCAATAATTCCCTCACCAAAACACATACCCATTTACCATCATGTTCATATAAGAAACTGACCATATACACATCTAAAAAGAACACATCCATGTTATACTAATTAATCCATTCACTTTAGCCATGGTAGCACAAAATAACTGTCAACATTTCACAAGGCTACATTTATAGAAGTTTTCATTCTAAGATCAATCCTATGTTAAACAAAGCAAAATTACTAAGGCCAACCATATATTAAATGAAAATGCAATTATTCCATGACAACTGTCAACCAAAATAAAATCGAAGTTAAGCACACATTGTTAGTCCCATGATGGTCAATCTAGGACTGATGCTGCAGTCGACTGCTTACTTCCCGATACTAGCCTACGATTCGTACGATAACCCCGAAGAGTGGCAAACATGGCAAGGTTGCATATGCCCATCGGGTCGACGTGGGACTGTATGTCCGCTGGTATGTCAGATGTGTTAGGTTTAGAAACGTCTCGTGGTGCATGTTGCTACTGGACATCCTTGACACGATGCCAATAACTGCCATGATGTGGGCGCATACATGCCTATAAAGGCACCGTATAAGGCTGGCCACTTAAGTTGTTGGTGGATGTGTTGGATATGATTATTGGACTATCCACATGCTCCCCAGTTACCTTCGCAAATAACTGTTGTTGGGTTGCTCGCACTATTTGGATTAGATTTGCATCTAGCACATCATCATCCTCAAATAACATCTTCAAGGCATCCTAATCATATGGTGCTTCATGAAAGAAGTGTGGTGCTTCTGGGTAGTCTTACAAAAAAGTGTTATTGACTTCAATATTCATATGATATAAATAATTGATCAAACTACATTCGCAAATATATGAAGGAATAAAGAAACACAAACTAAATCATACACAAGAAATTTATATGTAGATTTACTTACAAGTTCGAGTTTTGTTCTCTTCATGAAGGGCATATACATAAAGTTAATCTTAGGGTTGAAAATGACACCAGGTGATGCCGAAGCTTCCTAAATTTGACCTTTAAAAGATCAAGGGAAAATTCCCTACCGTAACATGCCACAATTCTGTTTTTCACCTAATGCAAAGCCCACTTAATGGCACGTAGATTGTTGAATGGCATGTACACCTCTCATGTAATAAGTAACCTATGAACCTATCATCTTCATCCATAGCCCAGTCATTTATCGCTACTGCATGCTAATTGTGGTTGCCCAAAACTGCTCCCGTCAATCATAATGAAAGCTACTCTTTATATATTTCAACTGCAATGAGTGTTAAAACTAAAAAAATCCATTAACATATATAATTATCCAATATATATGTGAAAAATGAATACAACTCAATCAGTAATTAAAGCAAGTAAACAAGTTAGCAGTTCAATACTGAAAGACATAATTTGAAGATAAAAGCATTAAATTTTATAACAAACAAATAGGGAAACTAAATGATAGTCTGAGGTATACACTAACAACATCAACAAGACAAACTCACATCTAAACCAACAACAACTTAATAATCAAGAATAAGATAATAATAAAAATAATACATAACAACATATGACACTGCAACATATCACAAAGGCAATAGTTTGGTTAGGCTTTGCATCAGACGTCTAACCAGACCACATTGCATCATCTACCTAAACAAAATATTTAGGATGCTCTTTCCCCTAGAGGCAAGTATAGAACCACCTTCCATAGTTGGCCTCGCTCCTTGCTATTCACATGACCATACAACCCACACCACAAGGATATAAAGGTGTATCGTATGTTATCATTCTGATAAATAAGTTCTCAAAGTTAGGGATGACTTATATTTTCAAATATGGCACAGTAGAATCAACATTGCACACAATGGCATGTACATTGCGTGTACAATATTCATATTTTATTACATTTAAAAAACATGCGGTACTTAAA
This sequence comes from Paulownia fortunei, assembly GCA_019321725.1. Lineage (NCBI taxonomy): Eukaryota > Viridiplantae > Streptophyta > Magnoliopsida > Lamiales > Paulowniaceae > Paulownia > Paulownia fortunei. The sequence continues at coordinate 9,226,218 of CM033106.1, forward strand.
TGACCACATGATGTTTGATGATAACGTACATAATTTCACATTACTAGTTATACAAAACACGGTATCAATGTTTTGATATACATATCATAATTTACCATAATGGTTTGTTTAAATAAGTTAACCATAACAACCAACATGTAGAATTTAATAAAGATTTTCATTAAAACAAATATCATGAATATGTCATCTATTTTCCCACATTGCAGCAACTAATCCATCGCGAAAGGCAGTTTGCAGATTGATGTCTTCTTGTGATGCATGTGGGACCTATGTTTCATCATTAGCAGCCTCATCTGGGTCGAACTCACCCTAATCCACACGAATAAAGAATTAGTCATCCATAAAAATTTTACACAGCAAATTGTGGAGCACACAACAAGAAATGATAATTTGAACTTGTCGCGTAAGTGAGTATCATGGTATTTAGCCCTTAAGAATAGGAAACCATCCCTTTAACTCGTCATATGTACATTTAATCGCATTGCATAATCTAGAGTGGCATTTAATGAAAAGTTCTTCTGGGCCGTGAGCCTCGCGCAAAGCTCCACACTAAAAATTTATGTGGTACCTATGTTGGCGATAAAGTGCTAGGAATACGGGAAAGTTATAGTACCTAGAATCCACAATATAATATTTACCTTTCAAAGTAAGATAAAAAAAATGTAGGAATGAGTTGATTGATGATTTTTGCAGCACTTTTGTCAAGTAATAACCATGGGACAACATTTATTATGTTGATACCTTGGGGAGGCCATAGGAAGTTTCCATCCCTTCTCAAAACATCCATGAGTATGCGTGAGTCATTTGCACTACCCTCTCACCCAATCAATATATACGTGAACATCAAGTTAAAATCACATACCGCCATAACATTTTGGAAAATTTCTACTTTCCTAGAACAATATAGATTATGTTTGCTTCATGGGGCCCAAACAGACATAAGTGTTCCATCTATTAGGCCAACACAATCCTATAAAAAGTGTGCCAATACGGTAAAAATAAGCCTCATATAAGGTTACGGGAGTTGCAATAATAAAGGAATTATTGTTAAAGTATAAGAAAGAAAAAAACTTAATTATTGATCAGTTCGATTTAATACAGTGAAATAGGGAAAAAGTGTGGGGTCATTTGCTATCTTCGGATAAACAACATAATGGTATATAGGTTGTATCATCTCCAGAGCCAACTTGCATAACACCTTAGTTACATGCTTAACGTGTCGTGAAATGGTCTTTAGAGAATGATGAAATCACTCACACGTTGTGCATTGGCGAGTGCAAAATCCATTCGTTGTCAGAAATATTGCTATAGATTCTCTAATACCCACCCTCATTGATCGATTATCCAGGAGTGATTAACGATCAATTAGTAGTTGGCACAAGGAATTAAATAGCCATTTGTACATGCACAAACTATTTACTATTCGATCTTGGTGGCCATAAAGAAGTTCTCCTAACCACTCTCGACCTTGTAAAAGTGAATTGTGCATTGGACATTTAGGGTTGAAATAAGTTTGCCGTAAAACTTCCAATAAGAAGATAAAACTTATCTCTCCATTGAAGTCTATCAAAACTAGAGTCCGAATCAGTTGATGAGTCCTCAGAATCATCATTGGTGTTAGTAGAAGTGCCATCATCAGATATTGTTCATCATCATGTGTAGGAGTAATTTTAATTTCATCAGAATCTATTTTTAATCAAAATCTAAATACCCATACAATGCAGTAGTATGTATTATTAAGTACATAGCAGTCTATATACTATAAAGTACACACATACTTTCATTATCAAGGAAAAATAAGAAGCATGCAATTAAACTAGCAAACTACAATGGAAGACAAAAACATTATGGTATTTTTCAATAAGAAAAGGTAAAACATATGCAAAAACAAACAAATTTCAAATAGGTTCGGTTAGTGATGAGTGAATTTTATACCCATTAATTGAGTACCATTTGCTTAACTTTTTATTTAGTTTTTGAGTGTTTTGTTACTTTTTATGCATTTAATTTGAAATATTATAGGTAATAGCATAATGAGGAGAAAATGAAAATAAACATAAAACTTGGTTTAAATTTTCAATAATCAGCTTTTTGGTGCTATTGGGGTAGTGTTCGTATTTCAACCATCACTTTTTGCTCCAATATTATTTTGACTTGTTTCTTAAATAATTGAAAAGCCAAGAGATTTATCTATAATATTTATGTTTATCATGAAATTCAGTTCTTTCTATTTCAATGAGAAAAATTAGGTTAAATAGTCTACACTTGACTGAACATTTTAGGTATGACACATCTTGGTATTTCAAACATAAATCTTTGTACAAATTTCATATTGAGTTGATTCAAGTTCCTCTCTAAATCCAAGACATAGAGATACAATTAATATGCAGACACCAAAAGCCAATTTAGTATAGAAATAGGTGAAAAATCAGTTGAAAGAGGCTATAAGCGCAGCAGAAACTCATTTTGAACAGCAAGAGCAGCGCCAATCACTGTCTAGGACAGAATGTACAGCGCCTAGGCGCTGCCCTCACTGGACTGCAGCTTGCTGCAGTGCCTAGGCACTGCAAATTGGCGCCTACGCTGCCAACCAGGCAAGTAAGGACAAATTGGTATTTTATGCCCTCTTTAGGGCATCTCCCATCAAGTTTAAGTATTCCAAAAGCCTCCATATCAGTTTTAGAGAGAGGGAGAGAAGAGAAAACAAGCCAAGAAAGAAGAAGGAAGGAGAAGAAGAAGATGGGAGAATTCTTCCATAATTTGTGAAGAAGACATCTACAAGGGAAGAAACTCATCATCTTCTAAGTTTTATTTCATTTTCCTCTTTTTCTCATTAATTATGTTCATGGATATTGTTGAGTTATCTTTCATTTTTACCATCATGAACTAATTTATTTTTCTAAGGTTGTGAAGTAATCTAATTATGATATTTTGAATATTTGTATCAATTCAATTCTCAATTTATGTTCAAGTTGAGTTTTCTACATGGTTTTTAATGTTTTCAATTACTTGGCCACTAATTGAATGATTTGCTAATCATATTGACCCGGGAGGTGATATATGTGTCTAGTTCTATGTATAGAAAATCATAAATTGCATGTGAGATAAGAATATACTTACATGATTTGTGTAGTCATGTTTTGAGACTCCATAGAACCTAATGAATTGTTTATTATTATAATTCACATATGAATATAGTGGGTTAGCAATTGATGATATTTTCATTAGACCTTGGGAGAAGTTAGTGGATAATTTAGGAATTCTCGACTATCACTTGAGAAATAAATTGAGATTGATGAGATGAATTGTTCAATTCGAACTAATGATGATGAAATCATAATCCTAGACTTTTAGTTATTGAATTTCATCATTAGTTGATTTTGTTTATTTTTTTAGTCTAGTTAGATTTTGTTAGTAATCATAAACATCAATATCGAATTTCGTTTATTCAAATAAAATTAGAGTTAACTTAATTTCGGTACTTAATAAATCAACAATCCTCGTGGGAACAATAATATACTCATCATTTTATTACTTATATACGATAACGTACCATACGTCGAGCATGCTCAATATGGGTGGAATTATAACCAGCTGCAAAATTATCCTTTCTCCAATACTTATCAAGAATGGCCAAATCATTCTAATGATTCATGGAGAAATTATGAGAATATGATGTGGCATACACCTAGTTACCCACCGTCAAAGATGAAGTGAAGCCTTGAAGAAGCATTAGCTCAATTCGAACGTACTACCGATCGAATCTTATTGCAAACTGAACCTAGTAATCCATCACCAGAGATGATTTTTCTTGATAAAGCAATGGCTCGATTAGCAAACACTCAGAGCCAATTCATGTTGGAAGCTACAATTGATGTCCAAAATCCATCATCACAACTTCAAAACTCGGACATCCAAAATTGTGAGATGGATAACATGTTTCCAGTAAGACATCAAGATAATTTGCCTTACACAACTGAGGTAAATAGAGAGGGCGAAAAATATTGGGATGTTAGTTTGCTAAGTGATGAAGAGAGGAAAACTGTCTTGTGGATAAAACAACTAATGAAGGATGAACAAGAGGTATCAACACAAACACCTCTATTGGAGAATAGAGAACACCAAGAAAATGTTCAACCAAGCCCTTCTCAAGAGCCATCACGGGAAGTTTCTTATCCTCATCTTTTACAAAATAGTAGACCTATATCAAATATTATGGAGGATGATATGGGGATCTCATTGCACAAGTATGAAATGGAGGATTATGAATTGGGAGATTGCTCATTAAGTTATATGGTGGGAAATGAAGGTCTACTTGAGGATGTTGACAAATCTATTATCCATATACATTTCATCATCCCCAAAATTGAAAATGACAAAAATATCTCTTTCACACAGAGAGAAATATTTTTGGTCATCGGGCATGCACTCAACAATATGAAAGAGGGATTTGATCCCATGCCGGATTATGCTCGCTATGCTTATCTTTGGGGATCACCTACACTTCTAGAGCATACAAAGGCATGGCATGATAAACACTTATTTTTGGATACTGGTTGAGTAAGAAAGAAGTCCGGTTGAAGATTATAAATCAAGCGATTCTTGGGAGGCAACCCAAGTGTTTTAAATTGTCTTTTATTTTTATTATTTAGTTGTTTAATGTTAATTTTTTTATTTTATTTGATTTTGTTTGTTTTCATTTCAGGATCCAACTCAAGTTTAGGGAATGATTTGTAAAATAAGAAGTGATGTACTACCAACTAACGAATGCACATCCATCACTATTCTAGAAGAGAATGATGATCAAGTTGATAAGAACTAACACCATTTAGGGAAGTCTTCTATGCCTTATCTTGCTTTATTTAACATTGAGGACAATGTTAGTTCTAAGTTTGGGGGTGGATGTATGTGTTTCATTTGATTTTGTTTGTTTATAAGTTTTGGAAATTGATGAATGTTGTGCTTATGTATGTGTTTGACTATTGTGGCAATTTTTATCTTTCTTGTAATCCTTTGACATATTGAGCACATAGCCTTGAACATTTGGATTTTCTATTTACTTAGAAAAAGTTTATGTGAACTCAATTTTTTATTTTTTTTTGTAATCTCATATAATTCTAGAACTTGTTTGATTATCACTCGAGGTGAAATCCTAGGCTACATAACATTAGGAAAGTGATTTAGGCTATTTTTGGACCGTTTGAGCTTTTCAAGCCACCCTGTTTATGATGTATAATCCCTAGTGTCCCCCGATTGAGTCTAATGAGCCATTTTCTTTGTTACCCTACAAATCAACCTCAACTAATATTTTTATTTTTATCTTATATATTACCTCACACTCAACTCATTGCTATTCTAGTAACATCATTTTGAGTATTGAAAGTGGTTTAAAAAAAATGGCAAAAGAGAGGTGGTGATTTGTACAAAAATTTCAAAAAAAAAAAATATGACAAGAAATATGAGAAAAGAGTGCAACACCTGTTGTTTATAAAAACAAATAAGTTTGGGGGTGTAACACTTCAAAAAAAATGTGAAAAAAAGGGAGTTTAACAAATAAAGTGGTATGACAAATAAAAAAAAGGAAGGTTCATGAAGGTGTGAGATGAAAATGTGGTGATGCTCATCAACAAGGTTTTAAAATAGTTTTGTGTTATGAGTAATTTGAGCTACTATATTATCTTTTATCCTACCATTACCTTAGCCACACATTACAAGCTTTCAAAGTGCTAATAATCCTTGCTGTTGTGTTAGTCTACATTAGTGGAGAGTGACATGAAAAATAAGCCTATGAAATTATAAAATAAATAAATAAGAGATCAATAATTTTGTTGTGAGTTTGCATAAACCAATCCGAGTAGTAAAAAGTTAAGTGTAAGAGGCTACACACACACACTCAAAGAATTTAAAGATGGGTGAATTTGGCACTTGAGTTGAAATCATGCATTTTGATGATATTTTGATATTTCCTTGAGTTATAAACTCACAATATTTTGTAAAACTCATTTGCCTAGTAGGTTTAATTATCACTTGTTATTTGACTTGTTTTATATCTTTCTTTTGCTTGAGAACTAGAAAAATATTAAGTTTGGGGGTATTTGATGAGTGGATTTTATACCCATTAATTGAGTACCATTTGCTTAACTTTTTATTTAGATTTCGAGTGTTTTGTTACTTTTTATGCATTTAATTTGAAATATTATAGGTAATAGCATAATGAGGAGAAAATGGAAATAAACATAAAACTTGGTTTAAATTTTCAATAATTCATTTTTTGGTGCTGTTGGGGCAGTGTTCGTATTTCAACCATCACTTTTTAGTCCAATATTATTTTTACTTGTTTATTGAATCATTGGAAAGCAAAGATATTTATCTATAATGTTTATGTTTACCATAAAATCCAGTTCTTTCTATTTCAATGAGAAAAATTAGGTTAAATAGTCTACACTTGACTGAATGTTTCAGGTATGATACATCTTGGTATTTTAGGCATAAATCTTTACACAGATTTCATATTGAGTTGATTCAAACAAGACATAGAGCTACAATTAATATGAAGACACCAAAAGCTAATTTAACCTACAAATAGGTGAAAAATCAGTTGAAAGAAGCTATAAGCACAGCAGAAACTCATTTTGGACAGCAAGAGCAGCACCTAGGCACTACAATCACTGTCTAAGACAGAATGTGCAGCGCCTAGGCACTGCCCTCACTGAACTGCAGCTTGCTGCAGTGCCTAGGCACTACAAATTGGCGCCTAGGCACTGCCAACTAGGCAAGTAAGGGCAAATTAGTACTTTATGCCCTCTTTAGGGCATCTCCCATCAAGTTTAAGTATTCCAAAAGCCTCCATATCAGTTTTAGAGAGAGGGGAGAAGAGAAAACAAGCCAAGAAAGAAGAAGGAAGAAGAAGAAGAAGATGGGAGAATTTTTCCATGGTTTGTGAAGAAGACATCTACATGGGAAGAAACTCATCATCTTTCAAGTTTTATTTCATTTTCCTCCTTTTCTCATTAATTATGTTCATGGATATTATTGAGTTATCTTTCATTTTTACCATCATGAACTAATTTATTTTTTTAGGGTTGTGATGTAATCTAATTATGATGTTTTGAATATTTGTATCAATTCAATTCTCAATTTATGTTCAAGTTGAGTTTTCTACATTATTCTTAATACTTTCAATTACTTGGCCACTAATTGAATGATTTGCTAATCATATTGACCCGGGAGGTGATATATGTGTCTAGTTCTATGTGTAGAAAATCATAAATTGCATGTGAGATAGGAATATACTTACATGGTTTGTGTAGTTATGTTTTGAGACTCCATAGAACCTAATAAATTGTTTATTGTTGTAATTCACATATAAATATAGTGGGTTAGCAATTGATGATATTTTCATTAGACCTTGGGAGAGGCTAGTGGATAATTTAGAAATTCTCGACTATCACCTGAGAAATAAATTGAGATTGATGAGATGAATTGTTCAATTCGGACTAATGACGATGAAATCATAACCCTAGACTTTTAGTTATTGAATTTTATCATTAGTTGATTTTGTTTATTTGTTTAGTCTAGTTAGATTTTGTTAGTAATTATAAACATCAACATCGAATTTCGTTTATTCAAATAAAATTAGAGTTAACATAATTTCGGTACTTAATAAATCAACAATCCTCATGGGAATGATAATATACTCATCATTTTATTACTTGTATACGATAACGTGCAGTTGTGTTTATGAATTTTCGCAACAGTTAGTGTTAGTTTTAAATTTACCTAGGAATTTATAAACACATGATGGTGTGCCTTGGCAGGAATTTGTAAATACATGATGCTACTATAGGCTGTGCACACATTAAAGGATTGGAAAGTGGATAAACCATGATAACTTTTGGAACTATTTCATATTGGGAATATTACACTGTATACGTGTATAACATGGTTATGAGACCAGAAAATGATTTCTGAAAATTAATTGTTAGTATAGTAATGGATATTCATGTAAGTTTATTTTCTACCAATGTGAGTGTGAATCTCAGTACAAGTGATTTTTAGAAATTAATAATAAAATTACTATAATATTATATACAAAAAAAGGAAAAAAAATAATTACAAAGTATATACAGTTTAGCATATGCATGTAAGTTAAATTGAAAGCATTAACGTCAACAGATTAGGTAACAAAAAATAAATCATATGTAAACTTGGTCATTTTTAGGTACTTCAAAAGAAACAAAAGACATTTTAAGCTAGGATTAGATGGCCATTTTTTTAAGCAATATAACTTCACTACAAGCAGTTGGAGGGACTAACATTTAAGATTCAATTGATAGTCATCAATATAATAAAAAATTACCACATACGAGTGCATTTTTTTTAACATAAAAAGGTATGTGCAGCTATCAAATATATTTTTATTTTTTACAAGAAACCTGAATAGCCAGATTATTTAATTCATAAAGAAACAATAATAAACCACAGCATACCGCAGTATAAAAACACATATATATTTTACACGTTGTTCATAAATAGAGGTTGTATTTTTTTTAATATAAAAATAGTATACCATATAATAATAAAGGAAAACATATCAGGATCACCAAACCAACAATTACACACCAAACACACGTAGGTGCCTTTTTAATATACTCTAGTAATATGATTGTCATCAGCTTCTTAGCCCAACCAGAGGCCAAAACGGAATATATACATATTAAGTACATAAATATTACATTTAAGTATTTATACATGCCTAGATTCTTAAAATACTACATGTTCTCAATATAACATAAAAATAACAGCAAATAAAGTAGTAGTAGACAAGCATCAACAATAGCTTATTACATCATACAATCTCTCAAACATCGGCCATTGACTCAACCCAGGCTCTCATATCCTCATCACTTATTAGCAAGAACATCTTGCGTTGTGTTTTGTTCAAGAAAGCATCTTGAGCAAAGAAGAACAAGCAGCGGGAAGGCTTTCCATGTTCCTACATACGGTAATGCAATCCTCAATTACATGGTTTGTATGTTTACTCAATTTACGTGCCTTTCCACTATTGACTGATGCCCACTCATCCAAAGCATGGTCAATCCAATGAGTGATTGCTTTTAGAATTTTTATTATCATTCACCCTAGGTAATGCAGAGGTTTTGGAGATATCAGTAAAGTTGAATTAGAGGGACTGCCTAAATTCCCTATAGAAGGACTCCCATCATTATGACCAGGACCATTTGTGGCACCCTGATAACCACTGTTTAATTCATCCTCCTCTTCGGAGTCTTACAGGTCCATGACCAATGACTGTGTTATGTCACTGGTTGCCATTAAACTTGAAAACATTTCAGTGCATAGGTCATACTGAGGGAGACCTTTCTTCCGCAAACTAGCCTCATTGGGGTTTTTCTACAATAGTATATTAGGACACAAAAAATTAGGGTTCATATTTTGGATGGACAACCACTAACATTTATAAGTAATTTACTATCAAAGGTATAGTTTAGTTGGTAATTACCACTATCTAGGTTTCCCAATACTCTTCAGGTACAATAACAGTACATGTCAATAGATCCCATACAAACCATTTTTTTTTTTGCGATCAGATATGAAACTTGGGCCAAAGTATTCTCGACCTACATGATTTTACTTTTAGTTGACTAACACTGTAATGTAGTTTATATCGCTCATAAAATTTTATGGCTATACCTTTCCAAATCTAGTCACTAATGGTAGGGTCAATAGTTGCCCGTTTTGGAACTACATATACATAAGCTCTAAAAGGGACCCCATTGTTGGCAGATTCCACTAATCTTCATCTTTCCAATTACGTGGTGGCTTTTCTAGGTTACCATCAAAGGTCCCGACTATTGTCTTTGATTTTTCTTTTTTAGCGATCTAAATATTACAAAACCTTTCCTATTACGTTGGTTAACCAATAATTGAACCACTAAAATAATTTAAACATCTTATGCAATCATAAAACATTTTATCAAATTTGTTTAACACTGAATATCAATCATGAAACTAACATATCAACAAGTAATAAGTACCCATGAACGCATGCAAAACAAAAATCTTTACATGGCAGCAGGTGCTAGGGAAATATGAATAACAAGTCAAATATAAAAAAAACTGAATGCAATGTAGGCTTAAATGGTGCAAATCAATTTAACAAAATACCCTCAATTTTTGCTTCCAAACGGGACTTACTACATGCTTAAGAAATGAATGATAACATTAAGCAACATTATGATGCAACGTCCAGATAACAAGAAATTGAAAAACTGTTTACCTCAATGTACATATACAAACACACTTGCATTAGACAACATATCATGCATTATGTATGTTAACACAAAGTTTAAGCAAACAATGGAAATATATTTAGAAATACTGGCACATAAACAAGATAATAATGATCAATCACAAGGGATTGACTTGCTTCCACTGTATATATCAACAACCCCATGCCTGAAGCAACCACTTGCAACCTATGTACTATACAAATTAATATAACAAAACTTTGTACCTTTCATGCACAAAAACATGCAAAAACTCTATCCATGTTATAACAAACATTTTGCACCTAGCTTACAAAAATAAAATAACAACACTAATTTCTACGCACTTATTAATGACATTACAAAAGTCAAATAATGTTGAGTCTGTATAAATCCATCATCCAAATATAAGATCAACAGAGACAATGTCAACAAAAGCCATTGAAGGAATAAATAGAGAAAAGTTTTATCAAATAACATAAATCAGTTTTTGCAGAGTACTATGTAAGTATCTACTTCATACTCTAGTCAATTAAAGTTAAAACTTACACATTGGATTCACCTGTTAATTTCAAAGTAAGCATGTTCATTGCAACCCTTATAAACCCTTCAATAAAATATTATTTACAAATAGAAAGGAGAAACAATTATCCAAGTATCACATCCACTCAAAAAAGGGATAAAGCACAAAAAAAAAGACAGATCAAGTTATGGGAACACAATTATAGAAACCCTAAAATGGATTTAGAAATATCCCTTGAAAATAGTGGTTATCAAACCCACACAACAAATGGTACAGATAACCACCAACAATGTTGTGATAATACATTGAAATTACTTTTGGAGTTCAGTTTCAGTATATATTTTAAACAAAGCTCAGTGATTAGGTGGTAGCATGTTCAACCTACAAACCCCTCTTTAAAATCACCACAACATATGAAAGCAACAATTTTGTTTAAATACCTTAAACCTTTACAAAAGAATATCATTTATTAGAAATATGAAGACTAAAAAACCTATTGACATGTAACAAACTCTGAATAAATTGAAAAGGTTGAAATAAGGAGCTCAAATAAAAAAATCTCATAAATTTCTACCGAATCATGAACCACCAAAATCAATTTATGGAGATTCAGTTTGTTTCGGTGGTATAAAAGCCGACACAAAGTTGTTATGGCCCAACATCAGAAAAAAATTAATTTACCTTCAGTCTCTTGGATGTTGGAGATGGCACGTCATTCTCGATGGTGGATTTGTCCCGGTACCGACCTATGGGGACTACTTTCTTGTCGGCAGAGGGGAAGAAAAATGGGGGTTTGGTGGTGTTGTTTGGAATGGGGTTAGAGAAAGCCATCTGCAAGCATTAAGTTTGGGGCAGCGTGTTGTCATACAAGTGACTTGATGGAGTAGATGTAGTGAAAGACATACTAGGCATTAGGTTGTCAGATAGTGTTTGAAAATTGAAAAAAATATGAATAGTGTTATTTTCAGTGGGAAGAGAGATATAAAAATGGGTAATTTCTAGTGAAATTTAGTGAAACAAACATGATCCTAATTTTATAAATAGTATAAAACTAAAATTGGCTTTTGAAAATGGAAACATGCGAGCCTTTAGTAGCTTATGAAGCTACTAAAGAAGCAGCTAGGATTCTTTACTGATTTGGAATTTTTCCAAAAATGATAAAAATATTTGAGATTCATATGTTGGATTAGGACTAAGAGGCATGTCTCACCTGCTTTAGAGTAAGTGGAAGATTGTTAGGGACAGTGCCCTAAAAGTATGTATTAGTACATTAATTATTGAATTAATAAAATAATATGTTATACTTGTTTTATGCATATTGGCATGCTTAAGAATATCAGAAAATCTTTGTTTATTTATATAACCATAATCTTAGTATATAAGTATTATATACTAAGGGATTAAGATTATGGATAATAAACAAAATTAGTCCATAATAAAATTAATTAAAATTTGGATCTTTATTTAAATTATCATTAGTGCAATCCATTAATATTAATGGTCTTATCCGGACTATTGATGTGGTGATATCATAACATAAGCACTTTAAATAATGTGATTATATAGGATAAGACCAGATGTAATTTGAATTTTCACATAAATTTCATATTTTTCTGAAAATTCAATTAATATCAAGAGATGATCATAAATGGGTTGATCTTAATCTTGAGTGGTTATAGACTCCTATTTATTTTTGTATGAACTTTGATTTGCTGGTTAAAATTTTGTTAGTTAACATTTCTAAACACTTGCATTTTGGGATCATATTAGGATAGTACCTGGGAATGCAACTTACAAATATAGAATCCATACCTTCCTATGGAAAGTAATAAGATGGTTCCTTTGATTAGTTAATTCTGGAACTGAATAGTAGAGTGCTCCAATATTTAACTTGGTTATAAATTAACTGCTCATTAGTGAATTAACAATAGACATGGAACAAAAGATAATTAGAGAGGTTAATAGAAAATCTAACTCTAACTATAAATCGTCTATGGAGGGTCAAACCATATGTAATGATTATATCGATGGACTACTCAGTGTAGATCAGAATAAATTATTCTATAATTACAAAAGTGCAATTTTAGTTTTTTAGTAAGGAAATAATAATTGGATGAATTAATTATAGAGTTTAATTAATTATCCGAATTTATTGGAGCTTATAATTATAAGCCCCCAGTCCACCTTCATAAACACAGAAATGAATTTTATTCAATAAATTTAAATGTATTGTAATAGTAGAAAATTATTTCCTAAATTGAGTGTTAATTATAAATATCAAAGATTACTGGTGATATGTGATATTATTAGGTAATAAATAAATATGAGATTTATTTTTTAAATTTATAAGTGCTATCTAGAATTCTTAATTCTAGATAAATACAAAAAGTAAGTTCCTAAGATATAGTTATCTTCCAATCAGAGTTAGAAGAGGAATAAAAAACTAGGATTCAGCAATTATAAAAGGAAGTTCTCTTATTCTCTCTCCGCAAAAGACGTTTTTTTGCTAAAGAGTTATCCTAATTTTTTGCTGAATATTTTTCTTCCCTCTCTTTAGCTCAGTCTTATGATTTCATGAGTTGAATCTATCACAAGATAAGTTATATAGTATAATTTAATTTAGTGTTAAGAATGCTCACTCGTTTTCATTGGTTTGGAGTATTGGATTACCTTAGTATCTAATTCAATCAAATTGAAGGTTGACGAGAAAGGCTTGAAGATTCAGAAAGCATCATTAAAAAAAGAATTGGCTTTTTCTATCAAGTTATATTTTTTGAAACCCTCATGAATATAGTTTTATATTGTGTAGAACTGTGTAAAATTATATATTCAAACAACTGTATTAATTTTGTAAATATTTTTATAGTATCTGATACCACGTCTTTTCGTAGTATGAGAAACAAATCAAAAATATTTTTATTCGATAAAATTATTTTACCAACAGTACCATAACTTGAAAGATAGTTTCTGGTGGTCCGGAATTAAAAGAGATGGTGGTTTGGGATAAAGAGAGATATGATGAAGTACGTCAGAGCCTTTCTGACTTGTTAAAGAGTTAAGGCAGAACACAAAAGATCGGGAGGAGATTTACAACCTATTTAGGTCCTTGAATGGAAATAGGAGGACATTGCTATATACTTCAAAGTTAGACTACCCAAATCAATAAATGGATACAATGCAATTTGGGTAATCATTGACAAATTGACAAAGTCCGCACACTTTCTAGCAATCAAGGTGACATATTCTGCAGTTTAGTTAGCTCAGTTATATGTTAAAGAGATTGTCAGACTTCATGGAGTTCCCAAGACGATTATTTCTGATGACGATAGTCGATTCCTTTCTCAGTCCTTGGAGTGAATTTAGATAGTCATGGGAGCTAGTTGTGGTTTAGTACAACTTTCCACCTTTAGACTGATAGACAGACAGAGCAGATGAACCGGACTCTAGAAGATATGCTTTGATCCTATGCTTTAGATTTTAAGGGGAGTTGGTGTAAATATTTGTTCTTGATAAAGTTTACTTACAATAACAGTTACCAAGCGACAATTGGAATGACACCTTATAAGGCACTATATGAGAGAAAATATAGATCAACTATATGCCAACATGAGGTTGGAGAAAAGAAAGAAATGGAGTCAGATGTGGGATGGAAGATGGACTTCATAGATAAAACGACTGAGGTTATAAGAATCATTCATTGGAGGATCAAGATGGCTCAAAGCCAACAGAAGAATTATGCAAATGTTCGATGAAGGCTGGTTAAGCTTGAAGTTGGAGATTCTATATTTATCAAAATAGATCCAATAAAGGGGGTGATGAGATTTGGTAAGAAAGAAAAGCTTAGCCCACGCTACATAGGACCTTATGTAATCACAAAGAGGATCTGTAAGGTGGCCTACAAATTTGATCTATCAAAGGAGATGTCAACTATCCATAATGTCTTTCACGTGTCAATGTTGAAGAAGTACGTGCCTGATCTCAACAATATTATCCAACCACAGATGATACAAATTCGAGATACAAAGAAAAACTTGTGGAAATCATCGATCGGGAAGTTAAGAAGCTGAGGAACAAAGAAATACCACTACTCAAAGTGATCTAGCAAAATCATCGAGTTGAACAGACAACTTAGGAGCGTGAAGAGGATATGATATAGAAATACCCTGAGTTGTTCTGAGTTTCGAGGATGAGACTTTTATAAAGTATAAGAGATTGCAACGCCCCACTTTTTATGATAAGAATTTCAGTTAGAGCTAACAAAAAATTTAGTTAATGGTATTTAATTATGATAAAACTTGTAAAATATGTCACTAATATTTTTATAAGTGTCTATACAGGTGACTATGACAAGGACCCGATGTGCTAAGATAAGTTTTTGCTAATCATGTTGATCAATTGATTTTGTTTGTGATAATTATTTGATTGACTAGATTACTTTGATAATTAAAATAATTACAACATTTATTTAATAATTATTCTATTATTCTTATGTGATTATCTTTGAACTGGGTATTATTATAAATTTCACTCTAATATATATATATATATATATATATATATATATATATATAAATAAAGTTGAGTAATATAGACGCTATTAAAAGAAAGGGAGACTATGATTGAATAGGTTATTAAATGGCCTTGTTTTGAGACCATAAACATACTAATTAAAAAAAATTCAAACGTGCATTTTATATTTTATTTCTCATGCATTGTGACATGTATGAACCATTCTTGGCTATCAGTTAAAGCCTCCAATCAACTTTATCGGCTCTAGAAAATTATCTCCCAAATTGGCCATAAAAGTGATATTCCTCCTTTTTTCTCTTCAGTTTATGTTAAAATACCACGCCCAATAATTCTACTTTAGCCATAAACAAAAAAAAATACTTATTTTCCTCCTCCTAATCATCTCCACATAGCAAGAGAAACAAAAGAGGAGTCTCAAGGTATGATTATTTTATATTGTGATTAAGTCTCTATTTACAAGAATATACAAATATATGTATATGTTATTACATATATATATATATATATATATATGTATATAGATATATATGAACATATTTTTATAGCTAGTATTTTTATTTGTTAACTATGTAATGTCTGACTATTGAAAATTTATTTTGAATTCATACGACAGGATTTTGAGTTAATTTTATGATATGTCGTATATTTATATTTTGTGTTGTATATTCATATATTATGAACCTCCAATAGTTTTTTAAGATTTAATTTCCTCACAAAATATTTAATTCAGATTTTTGAACCAAATTTGTTCACTGTGAATTTGATGTTGATAATTTTTTTGTGGCCTAAGTTTTAAAATCAATTATAAATATCAAACTGTATTTTATCACCCTATAAATTTTTTTGGACGATTGTTGATATTTTATTTGTATGGGTGTGAAATTTCAGAGCCATACCATTTATATATTTTGAGATAATATTTGTGGAGTAAGGTGTGTTCTGTCTATTTTGCAGTACGACTGAGACACTGAGATGAATTGAAAATCTTGAAAATGCATTTCCCTTATTCTTTGAGGCTGATAAAATTTATGAAGTATTATTAGGATGTTATCTTTCTTTTGACCAGAACGTGCATGAAAAAAGTACGTAAATGTATAGATAAAAAAATTTAAAGCCTAATAGGTTAGTTGCTAGTTTTGTTGACAATATTTAATAGCTAATATGGTTGCAACAATTATTTATATTGGTGTTTCTTTTGATGTTGCAATAATGCGAATATTTTAGAATAATATTTTAATAAGTATATAAATGGTGAAATTTTACATGAACCGTCTTGAAGGCAAACACATCAAAGGGATTCTCAAACGTCATGTCACATAGCTGGGAATTGAGTAAGTTGGTAAAAAGAGTAAGTGCATCTCTCACATACAATATGAGGGGTTGATTTCTATTGCTTTATGTATATTATATATGTACATGCCAGATGCCATGTATAGCTTTGTCAACGATGGATTCATATTATGTTAATGTTATATATATATATATATATATATATATATATATATATATGGAACTAATATGAGTAAAGTATGACAAAGATGTTCAATTATTCTTGTTTTGTACTATATAAGAGATAATATGAGAAAAATTATTTTTCAAAAGAGTTTCTTTTTGGAGGCGGGAACCGAGCTCCTAATCCACCCACATATGAGATTAGGTCACGAGTTCACCCTTAAAGCTCCTAGTCCACCCTTAAAGCTCCTAGTCCACCTTTATGAGTTATGATTTGCTCCAGTGGGATTCGGTGGCTAGCTACCCTGGATTCTATTGGGTTGGGCGCATTAGTACCATGCCAAGGCCCTTACTAGAATGTATTTTCATGTACAAATATATATATATATAATATATATATATATATTATATATATATATATGTATGTATAAAATGGATTTCAAGCATTTTCAAATAAATTAATCTAACATGTTTTATGAGATTTATGATGTCATTTACTAAGCATTTGCTTATAGATTCCTATTCTCATATTGCAGAGAAGATAAAGGTAAGATGTAGGCATGGAAGACAGCGGGGCTGGTCAAGGTGATAGTGGCGGTGGAATCTAGGAATAAGATTTCCACATGTCCTCAAATTTATTAAGTGTTTGAATTAATTTGAGTATTTCATGTTTTTAGTAAACATGCAAATTTTGGACTTGGAACTTACAAGGACTCTTTCAATTTCTTATTAAATTAGAGGCTATGCAGTTTTCTAGCAAAGACTTGTTGAATTGATAAAAAAAAAAAAATTAATCTTTTCTTTTTATTCCCAATTATTTTATTAGATGACTGGACTAAAATAATCTAAATAACGCTAAGTAATGAAGAAAGTAACGTCCCGCTAAGGGGGTGTAACATATAGATAAGGTAACAAGATAGTAGATTTTTTGATTACTGAAACTTGGAACACTCTCACTTCAAGGACTTTCACGGAACAATAACTTTCAACGATATTTCTTGGTTTACGTAAAGTTAATCAACTTGAACTTCCATCATTTAGACATATATAATCACACTTACTCATCTTTAGTACAGTTTTATATAAGTCTAATCTCACATGGAGTTCACTCATATAGAGATCCTTGTAATAGAGTGGTACTCCTTGTTTTACATTTAATCTCTTTTGTAAAACACAGTATACTAATTATTTTGAGTGATATATATAGTACGGGGATCATTACTTTAATCCCCCACCTATTATAGGGTATTTTTAATTTTTCCTATAAAAAAAACTGTAACTTTCTGGCGGCATCATATAGTAAAGGTAAGGTCCCAATCTTTACCTTTCCTGAAGCAGAACTTCATTGTGCCATTTTTTTATTTTGATCTAGAACTCAATTTCATTAATAGTGTTTAATGTTAATGTTAATTTCTGCCATTTTCTTGAATTGCAAAGGTAATTTCATGAAGCATTTTCTTGCTTTCATCATATTTATTACTGTTTTTATGTTAAAATAAATAGTATGCTTTGGAATAGATATAATGGATTATTGGTAAAATAAATAGTACTTCTTTTCTGAATTTTCTACAATCTTGTTAACTTATATTTTCTTAATATATCACCTGAATATGATAGGAAATTAGGAGTTTATTTGAAATTATCAAAGAAAAAAATTGGTACATGCTCATTTAGTAAAGAAACTAGTCCAACTGACTAGTGTACCACCCATGCCTTAGTCCTAATGTAAAACTACTTTTTTTTTTTGTTGGCTGTTACAAATTACACACACTAATAGGGTGGGTAAATTTTAGGTTTTTTAGTGACATTGTCATTCGCTGTTAAAAATGCAAAGTAATATAATGGAAGAACCAAATGTGAGAGTGCAAAATGCACCCTTTGAGACCACAATGTGAGAACAAAATGCACTTTGCATTTCTTACTTAGAACAGAATGCAAATTTACACAGAAGCTTTCTATCCTGAATCAGAACAGAAAGTAAACTACATTCTTTTTTAAAAGTGCATTTTTGTTTTCTTCTTTTTTCTATTCAATTTGAAATGCATTTTTGTTGTCTTTTTTTAAAGTTCATTTTTTTGTTGTCTTTTTTTTTCTTAATTATTTTTTTGTTCTTGCATCTTGCAGATGTCAGGTTCACGAGATATATTCAGTGAAATTATGAGGGGAGGTAAATCAAGAGAAGAGGTTAGTAATGTTAATAGTGGAAAGGATTCTACACAACTTGATTCTATGGAGAATTTTGATTGAGATATTGATGGAGGGGTAGGGGTTGATTGTGATAAAGAATAAGAATGTTGCACCTTAATTTAAAAAAAAACCTAGAAAATAAGTTTCTTCAAGGTCACAATATTGGGATCACTTTGATAAATTTTTATGTGATGTTGAGAAGATGTAGAAGTGTAGATGTAGATATTGTGGCAAAGAGATTAGGTCCGATCCAAAGTACACAGAACTAGACCTCCTAAAAACCACTTTGAATTTTGCAAAAATAAGAAAAAATCTCATGAAGTTGCAACTAGTCAAACCTGAATTGCATGTCAACCATCTTAGGTGGGTGATAAGGGAACACCTCTTATTTCATGTAAGTTTGATCAAACTTAAATAAGAGATGCATTGTATTATTGGTTGATTGTTGATTGCTTCCTTTTAAAATAGTTGATAATAAGGGTTTTATGCACTTTATGTCGGTTGCATGTCCTATATTTATGATTCCATCACAAAAGACATAACAAAAGACATATATAATTTATAAATAGATGAAAATAAGAGATTGAAGTCTTTCATAAAAAACCACTCTAAAAAAATTTGGATCACCACAAACACATGGACGTCAATTGAAAAAGTGAACTATATGTATTTCACCACACATTTCATTGATGATGATTGGATTTGAAAAAGTGAATCTTGATTTTTTGTCCAATTTTTGGACATAAGAGTGAAGAAGTAGGTAAAGGTGTGGAAATTGTTTGATTGATTGGGGGATTAATAGAATTTTCATTGTCAAAGTAGGTAATGTTTCTTCAAATGATGGTGCAATTACGTACTTGCTGAAAAAATTTGATCATTTAGATATAAATATTTTAGGTGGGAAGTATGTGCATATGAGATGCATTGTCCATATTGTTAATCTCATTGTGTAGGATGATTTGAAGAGTAAAGATGAGCATTCAGTTATTTCTCATATTAGAGGAGTCATAAGATAGGTCAAAAACTCTCCAACTAGGTACAAAAGATTTTTAGAATATGTTGGGATTGAAAAATTAGAAACAAATAAAATTGTTAAGTTTGGATGTATATACCTACTAGGTGGAATTCCACATAGTTGATGTTGGAATCAGCAACATGCCTTAGTAGAGCATTTGATGCTTATCAGGATGTAGATCTTGGCTATGCAAATGATATTTCAAACCACCATATGATAGGATTTCAATAGAGTATAATGGGAGAGGGCTAAATTTTTGTTTTTGGGTCATTTCTATAAGTTTACTTTGTGCATTTTTTGGATCTTTGTATGTCACATCCAACACTGTGTTTTATGAAATAAGTAGAGGAAAATGATTCTTAGATAATGGTTGGATAGTGATGACTTTAAATTGAGTGAGATATCGATATAGATGAAAGAGAAGTTTGACAAGTATTGGGGATCAATTGAAAAATGAACATTATTTTATATTATACAGTGATCTTTGATCTGCGTCGTAAATTATTGTTCCTTGATTTTTCATTTGATGCCCTGTCTGATGATTTGCAAAGATTATAATGAAGAAAGACAAAGTGAAGGATGACATGCAAGAGTTATTCAATGAATATAAGTTGAGATATGAAAATCTGGAAAGTGTTGCCCCCTCATCAAGTTCTTCATTGTTGTCTTTTCGTCTTCATATGGTTCTAAGAAAAATGTGAGTAGCTCTTTGTTGCCATTTAGAACCTATTTGATAGATAAGTTTGATAAGTACAAGAGTGGAGAAAAAAGAGAGTATGCGAAGTTGGAGTTGGAAAAATATTTAAGTGAGGATTTTGAGGATGATAATCAAGAACTTGACGTAAAAAAATGGTGGAAAATATATTCCCATAGGTTTACTATTCTCTATAAGATAACTTGCGACATATTAGCTATTCAATCTCCACAATTGCTACAGAGGCTGTATTTAGTATTGGTGGGAGTGTTCTTGATGCATTTAGGAGTTCTTTGTCTCCTAAAATAGTTCAAGCCTTTATTTATGCTCAAAATTGATTTCATTTGGATCCCAAGCCAAGTATGGATGAGGACTTGAGTAAAGTTGAAATGATTAATCAAGGTATTTATTATTTTTACTCTTTAGTTTTTTTATTCAATATCATTCATGTTCGTACATTGACCATATTTTACGTTATAACTCGTCTCTTGTTTTTTTATTTTTTGTAGAACTAACAAAGTTGGGGGTAGATTCAACAATCGTTGATCTTTGATTGAGCAACACTGCCACAATTCCATTGGACTATTGCTACGTTAACTAATTAATTTCTATAAACTTATATGATGACTCATTGATGTTCATGTTTTGGTTTAATTGAATATAGTGATGTTATAGTTTGCAATTAAATAGTTGAATTGTAATTGAAATGTTTATATAATTGGGTTGATTGGAATGTTGGAAGATCAAATTGCAAATTTGACAAGACTATTAAGGGCTTACAAAAAATGTTCAAGAGTAAGACTCTCAAAAAATAAAGTTAATAACTACTTTAATTAATTAATTTCTATAAACTTATATGATGACTCATTGATGTTCATATTTTGGTTTAATTGAATATAGTGATGTTATAGTTTGCAATTAAATAGTCGAATTGTAATTATCATAGAGTTTTTAAAATGTTAGTAATAACAGTTTTGTAATTAAAATATCAAATTAAAGGAGTTTGTTACAATAAGAACTTATTTTATAAATAAGTTATCATTTTTTTATTTTTGAAAAAACAACGTATAAGATCCAAACACCTTTTTTTTTTTGGAGTTTATAAGTTTTTTTTCAAAAAATTTACCAAACACTTTAATACATATTATAAATTCTCAAACATCTCTATAAGATTTTTGAGAGTTTATAGGATGTTATAAATTGTTTGGTAAAAAATTTAATAGATGAGCTTATAAACTCTCAAAATAAAATGTTAGGGTCTTATAAACTAATATATATAAGCTCCATGATATTAGTTTTCTAAATATTTCAAAAGGTTATTTTTAAATTATAATCAAATAACTTTTAAATTCTAAAATCATCTTATAAAATATAATATCTAATAAAATATTTTAAATAAGCTTATCCAAAGGTATTTGAGTGAGCTTATAAGTTATTTAAAACATCTAAAAAGATGTTTAAAAGCTTACAAAATGTCCACGAGTATTTGGTAAAAATTCAGGAGATGAAATTATTTTTAAGATTATAACAAATTCTTGAGTATCTTATAAGTTCTATACTCTTATTTTATTTAAATTTATAAATAACTTATATTTAAAATAAAATTTAATATTTTATAAACCTAAAAAATATCTTCTAATATATAGGAGCTAATAATTTTTTTTTTAAATAAATTTAGCCAAACAGTGTTCTGAATGGGATGCTAATCAAAATGGAAAGAATTCTATCTTCATTGTTAGGACATAAAAAATCCCGTGAGATATTTTTTGAATTTTTGTTATTCTTGCAACTTACTTTAGTATTTAGCGAATGACAATAAAGAATGTGATGCCGTGTTTTTCACTTGAAAAAAACATATCTTTATTCCTTAACAGTGATCCCTATGTCTTAAAATAAATGTTTTCATTTGATCACAATCTAGATTTAGGTAAAAGTTAAAAAATAAATTTTTTTGTGTATTTTTATATTATTATTTTAAGTAGTATGGGAGAATTATTGGTGCAACCTTATTATTTTGACTAAAAGGATAATTTTAAAAAATAAAATCTTATTGTAACGTATTTTAAAAACAATAATTCAGGAAAAAGAAGTAACAAGTAAAGATTTTATTGCACAGCAGAAAAACGATACTAATAATGAAGATTTTTTCTTTTTCCACCCCCACCTCCTCCATGTGAATTTAACTTTTGCTTCTAGCCAATTATGATATATCAATTCGGTGGCCAACTCTCAATCTTGCCTAATTGCGTTGGCGAAACGTTTTTCTCAATTTGGTGTCAAAATTCGAGTAATATTTAGTATAAATTATTGTCCCCTTACAAACACGTGATTGTACACATGTTACATTTAAGTAATAAAGTAACTTTATTATATATTTATATTCATCATTGAAAAAAATTAATAAATTTACGAATCATCTTAAATATAAAAGTCACACTTTGATAGGTAGTTGGAACGAACTTACTCCTAAAAAATTAACTTCTTTCCAAAAAATTATTTAAATATTAAATTTTTATTTACAACACAAACATACATTAAATTTAATAATTATCCAGAGACACAATGATGAATTCACAAAGTCATGCATGTTAACAAACGCAATGAAATAAAATAGAGGGGTATTTATAAAGGTTACTTGTGGGACTTGGGCCAATTAGGTTAGATCTTTTTCCTTATTGGCTCAAGTTAATGTTTTTAGACTTAACTAAAATATGCACGTCATTCAAACTAAATTTTAGTAATTTGAATTCCTCACTCTTTGCATAAATCGGAGTGCTCTTATATATAATTCGTGAACTTTATTTCTTTATTGTTAAGAAAAAGATTGAATGCAACCGAATTAATTCCTATGGATTCCAGTGATGCATATTTGAATATACATATTTTGAAGCTTTTAATTTTTCGTTGAAATACCCATCCCTGAATATACGAAACCCTATATATTATACTTTGATTTATTTTTTGATAATAAATTAATCAAAAGAAAAATATTTTGGGGGCAAAATTAATTAGATGTAAAGGTTAATGAGCGGCAAACAAAGAATTCATCATTTTTCTAAATAAAAAGGATAATCTCCTATATTTTCCTTGATTTTTTATTTGAAAATCCTTGACAAAGGCTATATGAAAGTCAGAAAAAGGATTTTTATTTTTTAATTTCATCGTTGAGTCTATTAATTAGAAATAGACACATAATTTTTGAGTTGAGTCAATTAATTAGAAATAGACACAAAAGAAGGTAATCGGATAAGTATAGGGTACTATCCATAAAAATCAATGATGCATGTTGAGTTGGTTTTATACCAATAATTCTTATGCCTTTTGGCTAACATTTGATTTGTTTTCAAATGTTAATGTTACTTTTTTATACATTTAGTTTGAAATATTGCAGGCAATAGTAAAATGAGAAAAAAATAGAAAAAAACAGAAATTTGGTTGAAATTTTGAAGAATCCGTATTGTGGTACTACTGATGGCAGTGTTCGTATTTGAATCATAACTCTTTGCTCAAATATTATATTGACTTGATTCTTGATTCATTAGAAAGTTAAGAGATATAGCTACAACTTTTATATGAAATTCAATTCTTTCGATTTCAATGAGAAAAATTAGGGTTAAAGAGTCATCACTGGACTGAAACTTACTAGTATGACAGATCTTGGTATTTTAGACATAACTTTATTCATAGATTTTATAGTTAATTCAAGCATATATAGAAAGCCAAGATACAGAGCTACAATTCATTAGAAAATACAAAAAGTCAATTCAAAATAGAAAAAGCTCAAAAATGGTTTGAAAGAAGAATAATCCTACGTGAGTTTGGGTGTTGCAATTTGAGGAACGGGGCCTAAGCACCGATTAAGGGGGCCTAAGCCCCAAAAATAGAATACATGGTGCCTAGACGCCGTTCTTTCAAGCTTAGACACTATTTGGAATTGTTGTAGATAGAGTGTTTGGTGTCCAGGCGCCGTTTATCTGAGCCTAGGTGCCAAACGGCGTGAAAATTTGAAAGTGCAATTTTTTACACAGAGTTTGGATATTAATTATAGAAAACTATAAAAGCGAACTTCTAAAAAGACTTTGGAGAATCTTTTGGACTTGAGGAGACTTAGAAAAGTTGATGGAATTAAAACAATGAATTTTATGAATTTTCTAATAAAAATTCATATTAAAAAAATGGATCTTTAAAATTGATACACTTACCTTTTCTTGTGTTTTGATACTTGAACGAGATTTAGAAACCAATCATCTATGGAAATGGTTTCACTTCGAGAATCCAAATATTTTTCTTATGATGACTTGCATTTGATCACAATAACCCTTCTTTGCTTATTCATTTCTACATTATTTTAGTTTTCTGCTTTTTACAGAGAGTAAGAGTAAGAGTATTTTAATAGGGAGAGTCAACTTCTTATTAGGTAGTTGTATGTTGAAGACATTTTATTTAATGTGTTGTGGTAGGGTGGTTTTCTTCTCCAAGAAATCACTCCCACTCAAACTACTCCCATCAAAATAATTTTAAATAATCTGTGCTGGGTCAGTCCTCATGGGCGACCTGTCAACTCATTTTATTTTTTATTTCTTACAGAAACAAAAGGGAAAATAAAGGCAAGGGCTTGAAATTCAAGAAGGGGATTCCATCTTCAAGATTTAGAGAGTTTCTTCTTTCCTTTTTCTTTTTTCTTTTTTCTTTTTTCTTTACCATGAATAGTTTGTCTGTGGATGTTATGCTTATGGCTATAGGCTAATTCTCTTTTCTAGGATAGTAATATTACCTAATTAGAATATTTTAAATATTCAATCAATTCAATTCTTGATTTATTTTTTGGGGTTGAGTATTCTTTATTTTTATTAATGATTCTAATTACTTGATCACTAAGTAGATGATTTGTTAATCATAAAGATTCGGGAAGTGAATTATGTAATTAGTTCATCGTGAAGAATATCATAAATTGCATGTAAGATAAGAATATACTCGCATAATTTGTGTAGTTGTTACATGATATCCATACAACCTAATGAATTATTAATTATTGTAATTCACATAAGAATATAATGAGTTAATAATTAATGATATTTCTGTTAGATCTTAAGAGAGGCTAGTGGATAATTTAAGAATTCTCGACTATCATTTGAAAAATAAATTGAGATTTGATAAGATAGATTATTTAATTCGAACTAATTATGGTGAAATTATAAACCCAAGGCATTACGTTATTGAATTTCATCCTTAATTACTTTTGATTGTTAGTTTAGTTTAATTGGATTTAGTTTACAATTATCAACACTTTCTTGTATTTATTCAAATAAAGTTAAAGTTGACATAATTTTGGTACTTAGTAAATCTCAATTCTTGTGGTAACGATACTCACTTATCACTTTATTATTTGTTAATAATAATGTACACATTGCATTCGTAAAATTCACAACAATGCATAAGAAAATTACCTTAAGAAAGATAGAATCTCACATGGAATGAGAATCCCATTAAGATGGGAAAGTGGGAGCTTAAAAAGTCCCCTGGAGACCGAAAATTGCAAGGATTTTTAGGAAAAATTCTAGTACTTTTCGCCCCTCTCTCTATGTGATTTTTGTAAATTTTTTTTTTTTTTGTTATACACTATTGAATAAAAGAACCTTAAAATTCAATATCCATATACAAAGTATTTGTGTTATTGCTTCCAAGAACTCCATATTATCTTTTAGTTATGAATTATCGAATCAAGCTTACCAACATAGGTTTGACATTATGTAGGATCCAAAGCATAATAAATTTTAGAGGAGAAATACTTGAAACTTTTAGGTGAACTAGTTCCATATAAAAAGTTATTAGTTTGTGATTGTAAACAAAACTCCCAATTTGAGAAGTGAAGATTGAAATTGATTTGGATTGTTTCAAAATCTGTTGCATTTAGCCGAAAGCTTTATGGTATAAGTCTTAAATTTAACCTATAAAAGAACTAAATATTACAGAATCGATCAAATCACTAAAAATGAAATACACGATTTAAATTATGATTTTCATAATTTTATATTTTTAAAAATTTAAAAATTGTGTTGCACCACGTATCTTAGGTACAAGCGAACCTAACAAAATAATCAACTTACTAATGTTTTGATTGGGTGCATGTTTGCTTAATCTATAATCTAATTGTCAATTCTTAATCATAACAAATGAGCAAATCAAATGGTAGTTTACTTTTTTGTTTTTGTGTAAGTAGAAGCAAAATCTTTGTATGATAAAGTATTGTGTGCATTACACACAAATTGAACAATCATACTTTGTCAACTAATGTCAAACTATATCTAGTTTATTCCAGTACTTGTAAATTTGCTCCATTCATTTCCAGTGATTGCTACAATTTTTTAAATAATTTTCATAGCACACAGAAAATACTAAATTCACTGTCCATAAACTGATGGGAGTTTGGTGCAACAAAATATTACTCTCTTGTCCCAAATTTATGTTCTTATTTTTCTTAAGACGTCTCGAAGTGTAAAAAAAATTAAAATAATTTTTTTTGTCTCATTAATAGTCTGTCAATTATAGTAATAATGTGATATTTATTATGGCAATTATTTATATATAATTAAAATTTACACCTTTTTAATTCTCATTTAAAATTTCATGTCTAAGTTTTAATTTTATTTATTTTATTAAAAATGGGTAGATAGATTATATCAGCAATATATTTATTGGAAAATGAATTTAATTGATGGTTCCAAAATGAGTTGATCGGATTAGATCCAAATTACCATAACACTTTATTTATAATTTTTTTTTAACATACTACAAAAATCAAACATCTATTTGTAAAAAATAATTTTATATCTTAATTTGACGAATAGTTTTCCCGGCATCCACAATGGGTCTGTAAATAAATCCATTTTAGACCTACAACTTAATCAAATAACCCAATTACATTCAATTTTAAAAATTTAAAATCCAATCTATTAAATTCAATACTAAATTACGTGCAATCTATAATCTGACACCATATTGTCACCTTCTATTTCTCTTAAAAAAGAAAAAAAGAACAACAATAGAATAACAAATGGCCTCACATAGGACAGACAATTTTTCAAGTGGGAACAATGATAAGTGGATTTTATACTTGTTAATTGAGTATCATTTATTTAACTTTTTTAGTTTTTAATTATTATTATTAACTTTTATATATTTAGTTTGAAATATTGTAGGTAATAGCAAAATGAGGAGAAAATGGATAGAAACATAAAACTTGGTTTAAATTTAGAATAATTCGCTTTTTTGGTGTTATTGAGGCAGTGTTCGTATTTCAATCATAACTTTTTGCTCCAATATCATTTTGACTTGTTTATTGAATCATTGGAAAGCCAAGAGATATATATATATATAACGTTTATGTTTACCATAAAATCCAGTTCTTTCTATTTCAATGAGAAAAATTGGTTTAAATAGTCTGAACTTGACTGAAAATTTCTGGTATGACACATTTTGGTATTTCAGGTATAAATCTTTCCACCGATTTCATATTGAGTTGATTCAATTCCCTATCGAAAGCCAAGACATAGAGGTACAATTAATATGCAGACACCAAAAGCCAATTTAGTCCAAAAATGGAAAAAAAAGCAGTTGGAAGAGAATATAAGCGCAACAGAGATCGAACTTGGACGCGCTGCAATGTCTATCTAGGACAGAATATGCAGCGCCTAGGCGCTGCCCTCACTGGACTGTAAAGTGATACAGCGCCTAGGCGCTACAAATTGCCACCTAGGCGCTGCCCATCGGGCAAGTAAGGGCAAATTAGTATTTTATGCCCTTTTTAGGGCATCTCTCATCAAGTTTAAGTATTCCAAAATGCTCCATTTCAGGTTTTTAGATAGGGAGAGAGGAGAAAACAAGCCAAAAAAAAGAAGAAAAATAGGAGACATTTCTTCCATGATTTGTGAAAAAAACATCTACAAGGGAAGATTTTCATCCTCTTCCAAGTTTTATTTTATTTTTCGTTTTTCCTCATTAATTATATTCATGAATATTGTTCATGTATCTTTCATTTTTATCATCATGAACTAATTTCCATTTCTAGAGTTATGATGTAATCAAATTATGATGTTTTGAATATTTGTATCAATTCAATTCTCGATTTATTTTAAAGTTGAGTTTTCTACATTGTTTTTAATGCTTTCAATTACCTGGCCATTAATTGAATGATTTGCTAATCATATTGACCCAGGAGGTGATATATATATCTAATTTTATGTGTAGAAAATCATAAATTGCATGTGAGATAGGAATATACTTACATGATTTG
This sequence comes from Paulownia fortunei, assembly GCA_019321725.1. NCBI lineage: Eukaryota > Viridiplantae > Streptophyta > Magnoliopsida > Lamiales > Paulowniaceae > Paulownia > Paulownia fortunei. Next base: position 9,255,198 of record CM033106.1, read on the forward strand.
TGTAGTCATGTTTGAGACTCCATAGAACCAAATGAATTGTTGATTGTTATAATTCACATAGGAATATAGTGGGTTAGCAATTGATAATATTTTCATTAGAACTTGGGAAAGGCTAGTGGATAATTTAGGAATTTTCGACTATCACTTAGGAAATAAATTGAGATTGATGCGATAAATTGTTCAATTCGAATTAATGACGATAAAATCATATCCGTAGGCTTGTAAGTTAGTGAATTTTATTTTTAAATACTTTTTTCATTAATTTAGTTTAGTTAAGTTTAGTTTATAAGCAAAAACACAAAAATGCATTTATTCAAATAAAATTAGAGTTAATATAATTTTGGTACTTAATAATTCAACAATTCTCGTGGGAACGATAATATACTCATCATTTTATTACTTGCATACGATAACATGCACTTACATTCATAAATTTCGCAACAAACAATTTTATTCCACCTGGCCAAGAAAGGGAAAATCGAAGCAGCCAATCAGACTAATTCTTATCGTTTTCCCATAGCTCCTCTAGTGTTTCTTTGTTTTTTTCTTTTTATTTATTTATTTATTTGTCTTTTTACTATTCGTTATTTTGGTTGGATTTCATTCACGTCTCTTAACAGTTCTCTTTTATTTTTTAAAGAATAGTCAGTGATATGCCATAAATTAGCCTTAATAATTGGGTTTTGGTATTTTGAACCCAATTAATTTATTCATGAATGAGGAAAACTGAGATGAAGTACAATTGACATAAATAAGGATATGAGCTCTTTTAGGACATTAAATAGAAGAGTCCTAAAGATACTTAACTGCAGAAAAAAATATTTTTTTAGGAGATTTGATATTTTAATATGATAAAGAAATAGAAGACATATTAGACAATTAATTATATTTTTCTCTTCAATATAAATAAGTCGCGTTCTTTATAGATTGGGTACGTTTTTATTCACATATAAATTACTCAAAATTACTTTGATATCATGATATTGATTTTTGATATCCCACCTCAAGCTTTAATTGTTTTGTAGATTGAAAATTTGAACGGGTAAAAAAGGAATTTGCGATATAAATTAAGTAAAAAATATAAAATTATTTGATGTCAATTTTTTGTGGGCATCCATTGACTACATTTGTTTCATTACATCTAAATTTTAAACTTGTGAAATACAATAATTACATCAATATATTAACTACTAAAAATAGAAATTATTATATAAGTAGATTAATACCCTAACATCCAAAGTTGATGCCTCAACCATGTTGTTTTGAAAAAGATGTCATTGGCCTTTGATAAATTGCGGTCCAACAATACAAGGCCCGCCGAGATAATTCAAGTAGCCCAACAAAATATATCATTTCAATGGACCCATATGGTTCATACATCTCTCAACATTATATAACAATTATTTTACAGAAATTTATAAATATTTCTTCCTACCACTTTTCTAATATATGCAATTTATTTGTATTTTCAAAAATCTAAAGTTCTCCGCTTCTAGATTAACACACCCTCTCTAGTTCTAACTTGAATATTGAAGGATTTTCGTCAGGACAACTCGACACTCTTAACGATTTATTGTGTTGCAGCCATTAACCCAACTTGTAATTATTATCTAACTTGGAAACGAAAGAAAGAAGTGATACCGTATCAGCCTCTTGATCGTTTTCAAAGGACGTTGTACAACAGGAAGGAGACTTCAAATTGAATTTGATGTTCCAAAGTCAAAATTGTGCGGTACATTAATGTTTTTCTTAAATAAATGAGCAGGCATGGTATTATTATAATTAAGTTTAATATTTTTTTAAATTTTCATATTGTAATAAGAAATAATCACAATAAATATATTTTAGCTTACTAAAACAAATAATATTTACTACATGAAAACATAGGACAAATACAAAATTTTCTGTTTTTCTCTTTTCTGAATAAATAGACATAAGTCCAGATATATTGAAGTTTGAACTACTCCATAATAATTATTTCATAAAATTAATTCCGTCGTGGATTATCAATTTTACCTGTGATATATTGACTATAAATTATTCTTTTCCAAAAGAATAAAAATAAAAAATGTTGACTGTTTTTATTTATTTATCCCTTTAATTGAATGAACCCCTTATGTCTTTATCAATGTGAGGCCAGGCCATTTTCACCTGTCACCAAGCATTTGGACGTAATATGTCGTCCTTATCATGTGGATCTACTAATCACTTTCATGAAACTAGTTAAACATATTCCATGGAGTATTATTAATATTTAAACATAGGTATGGTAGAATTAATTAGTCTACGACAAAGTTTATTTCAGGTTTTGTAAATACTTACACTTAATATATATATATACTTAATATAAATTTAAATATTTTATTTTTTACAAAATAAAATATTTAATTTTGATCAAATAAAGTGTACTATAATACAGCAGTGTAGCATGAACATTACCTTAATTTTAGTTAATGCTTTTTCATGTCTCCCTCCTGTCGGTCCAAGAAAATAAAGGACAAGGGCTATGCTGCAATCAATGACAGAGGCTCATAATTACTATGGTTGGTTCACATGTTCGCAAATATATATGGCGTAAATTGAATGTAAGTCCCATCTTTTTTATTTTATTCATCAAATCTAACTTTTATACATAAATACAAAAATAATAATAATAATAATAATAATATTGATATACTTCTACATACAAATGGCAAGATGTCTCATTGTGTATAAATATGATAATGTAATCCAAATTCAAATCATACTCGGCGAACAAATTTCCTACATTCCTTCTTAAATATATTAATGATAAATTTAGGAATTTTTTTTTGAAAAATAATTTTAAAAAAATTGAGAATTGATATTGACACTGCAAATATTATAAGTCACTCTCTATTAATTTTTTTTTTTTTAAGCAGTGGACGATATATGTTGAAGTCTAATAATATATTTTTTAGTTGTCAATTCCAACTTTTCTTGTGGTTTGTCTTTTTCACTTGACAATTATTCTCCTCATGCATTTGATCCATTTCATAAAGCAGGTGGGAATATGTAGGCGGTTGGCTCTCTAGTTATATTCTCGTACAACGCATTCAGCGGTGGTGATACACACATATGATAATTAATTTCAACTATTATTTTTAAAAAATAATAAAATAATATAAAAATAAAATCAAATAAGTATTAAATCTAACTTTTAATCATTCAAAATATATTATATTTCTACAATAAAAATACTCAAGTGTGTGTGAATAATTAATGTCAACAGTGATGAAACCATACATAATTCAAACAAATGAATTTCTATACAACCTCACAAAAACCATCACCCAATCTTTAATGAAAGAGTTAAACAGAATAGGTGTTTCCTTTGGTACAAATTTCCACTATACCGAAAACACCACATGAAATTAGAAGGTGTTCAACAATGATTATAATGGAGGCAAATGGTAGTGATATTGTTAATAAATAAAAGGATAAAATGCAATAAATGTTTTAAAATTTTTATGGGATTAGAGACATGGAGTTTATTAATGAAGAATTATCATACTCTCCGAATTTCAACATCGGGGCCTTTTGTTATTGAATTGGTCATTATTTTTATTGATTTTGCAATATCCCATTTTTAGTTGCAACTCGTAATATTTTTTATACTTTGCAACTTTTTTTTTAGAAGAAAACTCTTCCACACTTGTTTTCTATTCTAACTCAATTTTCTTTTGCAAGCATATCTTGTAAATGGAATGTCTCTTAAGCTCTAATCACTTTTAGAACAGGAATAATGTAATAATATGTTTAAACTAGATAAGAAAATATGATTACCACATAAAAAGACTTATTTATTGAAAAATTCAAAGTGACTCACTACGGAGGATGTTCTTTGGGAACATCACATGGGGAATAAATTGATTTGGCCATTATGATAGAAAGCCTAATGCCATAATCATTTTTCAAGTAGTATTCATTCAGTCGTTCGCCTCAACATACCAAAAGAAAAAGTTCTAACACTCAACTTCTACATGTTGAAAATTTAAGTGATAATTAAAGCGATGTCATAAGAAATACCTATTTTGACATGCTTGTTTTCATACAAAATAATATAATTATTTGTGCAAAAAGATTTAAGTATAATTATCCGTGTTTAATCACATTATCCGTGTATTTGTTTAATCAAAGTTCAAAACAACACCCATCATCAATAAAATCACATTATCTGTGTTTAATTTTAATCGTTGAAGTTGAAAGAACATCTACGTCTAAATTTTTTTTTGAGAATTTACAAACTTTTGTTAAAAATTTAACAAATTTGCCATGTTAAAAAAATATATATAGGGGTATGTTTCAAGAGTGTTAAAGTTACCTTTAATCTGCCACCATTTTTTATGATTTCAACGGACCTAAAAGAAAAAACGCTTGAATTTAAAAAAAAACTAGAAAAACAAACATTGAACACACAAGACATGATATCAACTATCGCTTCCCACAACCTAATCGAAACATTGTCCCCAATGTCAAAAATAAATAAAAAAGTAGAGTTTAGAAGATAGCACATGAAATATGACTTATTAAAAAATAAAGTTGAAATAATACAATATATGCACTGTTAGTTGAAACCATTTTAAACATTAGACTCAACCCAACAAGTGGATCTGGCCAAGCTTATTCCTAATTGGAGATATCTCAGGTAATCTATATTATGATGGACCACGGAACACATCCCGTGATTAAAGTTGAAAAATAAAAAAATTTATTCAATACTCGACTTGAAAATAATTGTTAAAAATTCATTTGAATTCAGTTCGTTAATTTAACAAACCAAGTTTGAATATATTTTTTTATTTGATAAGATTGAAAACTCATCTCGAGTTCGACTTGATAGTGAAAAAAAAGTATGTGCCAAAAGATCAAGCTATTTGAACTCGATTCATATTTAATTTGATTAAAATTCATTCAAACTCGACTTTATTAATAATCAAATCAAATTCAAATATAATTTTTAAAGTTTGATAAAAATTTAAACAAGTTTGAACAGTATTATGTTATATTCGACTCAATTCGTTTACACCCCTACCTATAATTGCAGTGGTCCCAAACAATACTATTGCACAATCAACATTCATACCCTTCTCTACATTTCAACTTAGAGGATGTTTGGATAAGTTTATTTAAAATATTTTATAAGATATTTTGGAGCTAAATAATATTATATCTTATTAAAATAAATAAATTATTAAAGTATTTGGATAAATAAGATCACTCAACTTTTTTATTGTTAGTAATGTCAATTTATAACTAAAATTACTAAAATTAAAAGAGTTTGTTATAATAAGATTTTATTTTGAAAATAAATTATGATCTTCTTATTTTTTGAAAAACAACTTATAAGATCCTAAAATTTTATTTTGGGAACTTATAAGCTATTTTTCTAAAAATTTTATCAAACACTTTAAAAGATCGTATAAGATCTTTGAGAGTTTCAAAAGTGTTTGGTAAAGAATTTAGAAGATGAGCTTATAAACTCTCAAAATAAAATGTTTGGGTCTTTTATGATCCATTGAAATTCTAAAGAATTTTATCTTGTTTTTAAGATCTAAATAAATTTCTTTAGTTTTAACATTTATCAATTATAAAATTATCATTATTAATATTTATAAGTTCCATGATATTATTTTATCTATATATTTCAAAATGTTAGTTTTATATTGTAATCAAACATCTTATAAGTTCTAAAATCATCTTATAAAATATACAATTTTATAAAATATTTTAAATAAATTTAGTCGAGGGTGTTTAGGTGAGCTTATAAATTCTTTAAAACATCTTTTAAGATACTTAAAAACTTACCAGATGTCCAAGAGCGTGAGGTAAAAATTCAAGAGGTGAAATTATTTTTAAGTTTTTAATAAATTCTTTGAGTTTTGACCATAATTATAAATTGTCATTACTATCTTGTAAGCTCCACAATTTTATTTTATTCAAATTCATTAATAACTTATTTTTAAAATAATTTAGCATCATATAGGCTTAAAAAAATATTTTTTAATATACTGGAGCTAATAAAAATAAATTTAGTCAAACACCTGAATGAGATGCTAATCAAAATGGAAAGAATTTTATCTTCGTTGTCAGAACATAAAGGTTTTGTGTGATTTCATTTACAGTTGTTTTGAGAAATATATTTGGAGAGAATGTATTTTTATAGTTGGATTGAAGAATCTGTAAATAATAAAAATATGATTGGATATTTCATGGAAAGAAATGATGTGATATATTTTGAGGAATATTTTTATTAATATTATTTGTTATAATTAATGGGGGATATTTCAATTGTTAATGGATTGTCAATATTATTTTTTTATTGTTAATGGGGTATAATAGAGTATAGAATTTTTTAAATATTGTAATGAATAATTGAAATTTTTAAAGAATGAAAATATTATCTTTAAAAAATATAAATAGTAAATGCGGTTTTGTTTTCGGAGAAGAAAAATGGCCGAATCATAAATGATACCAAACAAAGCCAAAAAATCTCGTGGGCTATTTTTAAACTTTCATTTTTCTTGCAACTTCCTTTGATAATTATAGAAAGTGAATAAAGAATATGATGGGGTGGCTTTCACTTGAAAAAGAATATATTTATTCCTTAACAGTGATCCTTCGTCTAAAATGAAAGCTTTCATTTGATCTGGATCTAAGTAAAAGTTTTATATATTTTTATATTATTATTTTTAAGTAGTAGTTTAGAGCATTATTATTTTGATTAAAAGAATAATTTAAAAAAATAATAATTTTGATCTTAGAAAGTAATATCTTATTTTAAGATGTTTAAAAAAAATAACTTAGGAAAAAGAAGTAATATGTACATATTCTAATGGCACAACCAGAAAAGAAAAAGATACTATTTGATGTGGTATAGGTCGAGATTGACCCATGTGACTTACATCATAAATATAAAGTTGGTGCGACCTAGGTTCGGATGGACCTGCACAGCTCGGATTATGGGGATGGAAGCTAGATGGACAAAAGTCAGGACGGGATGATCAAAAGTTCTCATGATATAAGAGTTGACCGATCTACAGGTCGGACGAGTTCACAGGTTGATTGACCTCTAGGTCGGGCGAGTTCAAAGAGTTGAGTGACCTTCAGGTCGGGCGAGTTCAAGGAGTTGACTGAGTTTAAGGGGTTGACTGACCTCCAGGTCGGGCGAGTTCAAAGAGTTGACTGACCTGCAGGTTGGGCAAGTTCATGAAAATAATGAAGAGGAAACGACTATGGTTAGAAAGTGACAAGGAATCTTTTAGGGGCAAATCAGGTAATATGGGCACGCACACAGTAATTTGTTATAACAGATTAAGGTTTGAAATCTCTTTTATACCCTTATTTGGCATATATAAATAAGGGAATACAAAGCATGACACAGGTTACACTTTTGATATATCAAAAATACACATATCTATATGTTTTTCATCCTCTCCCAAAGGGCTGCTACTGACTTGAGCGTCGGAGTTCTTACGTCGGGTCACGCCGGCGTTTTGTCTAGGTGTTCCAGCCGGAGAAGGAGAGTAGAAACAGTGGACTAGGACTTGGGGTGCACCTCCTCCAATTGGTGCATTACAAGTTGGCGCTGTCTGTGGGAAGTAATTGAGTTAAGAGGTGAGATGGCGAGAAAAGGATTGCTGGGTGAAGGAACATCCGGTGAAGCTCCACCACCAGTCGTCAGGCGTAACCATGATCTAGAGGTTCAGGAGTAGGGGGAGAATGATAGCCCACCCCCGGTAACACCTGGTGTTCCACCGCGCCAAACCATGCAGACACACTGTGTAAATTTGGTGCCGGAATTCGAAGTAGAAATGCCAGCCAGTTTACTATGGAGCACTTGACAAATCTGATCACAACGGCGGTGGATGTAGCTTTAAGAATGAGGGATGCTAATCCACCACCACCACCACCACCAGAGCTATCGAAAAAATCACTCCGCCCTGAGAGGTTGGAAGAAAGTCATATAGGGGAGTGACGGAGTAAGATGAAAGAGCCAGATGTGTCGGAAAAATTAGAAAATTTACATAATGAACTGAAAGAGATGAAGATGAAAATAGCAGGAAGGAATACAGTAACCAAGAGAGAAATTCCATTTACTGAGGAAGTGATGATGGACGACCTACCAGCTAACTTCAGGTCATTAAATTATGATTATGATGGTACCACTGACCCATGGGAACATCTGTGCAGGTTCGAAAATTCAGCTCTCTTGCACAGGTATTCCGATGGGGTTAAATATAGGGTATTCCTGACTACCCTGTCAAAATCAGCCCAACAATGGTTTAGCCAGTGGCCCCCCAACTCAATTAACTCTTTTGATGAGTTTAGTTCTACTTTTTTGCATCAATTTACAAGTTTTCGGAAACACTAAAAACGTCTTTGACTTTATTCAGTATAAAGCAGAAAGACAATGAGGTTCTACGAAGTTATATAAAAAGATTCACAGCTGCTGCTTTAGAAATACCCTCAGCTACGCAGGAGGTACTCTCCAATGCCCTGGCCCAAGGTTTGCAGGATGGGGAATTCTTCGGGTCGTTGGCTAAGAAATCAGCCAGAAGTTTTGATGACCTGTTAGCCCGAGCTAAAAAATATATTAATATAGAAGAAGCTCAGTGAATGAAAAGAGATAAGGGAGAAAGAAAAAGAGATAGAAAAGAGTCCGACAAAGAGGGAGGAGGTTTTGTTAGAAAGCTAAAGCCAGAAGAACGACCTCTTTTACCTGTTCCGGGGGAAGCTAGATAATACACTCCCCTGGTTGCCCCAAGGGCACATATCTTGATGGCTATTGCGAAGCATAAGAGCTTAAAATGGCCATATAATCACTCAATAGCTCCAACTAAGCCCAAGTCGAATCTATTCTACGTGTTCTATAATGAATATGGGCATAACACAGAGGAATGTCGGCATCTGAAAGACGAGATAGAGAGAATGATAAGAAAAGGATGGCTGGACGACTGGGTAAAAGAAGAAGAAGAGAAGGAAATGATTGAACGTAAAAAAGCACGGCCGACCTGGATAGAAAAAGATACTAAAGAAGGAAAAACTAGAGCCGCCCCTAGAGAAAACCACTACCATGCTCCAAGGGGTTTCACCCAAATAATTCTAGGAGGTCCTATAGATGGAGACTCCAACCGAGCTCGGAAGGCATACGCCCGACCTACTCTAGGAGGATCAAAAGAAGAGGTCCATAAAATTAGCGAAGGATCGATGATCCAATTCGAGCCCTATGATATGAAAGGATTGCAGACACCACATAATGATGCACTAGTCATCACGGCAACAGTGGCTCACTTTGACGTAGCCAGGATAATGGTAGACAAGGGTAGCTCAGTTGACGTCTTATTCTATGAGGCATATAAGAAGATGAATCTGGATATAACATTGCAGCCAGTAGATACAACCCTGTTCGATTTTGGCGGAAGAGTGGTAGATCTAATGGGTCAGGTCATCCTACCGATATCCTTAGGTACTGAACCCATACGTAAGACTAGGATGGTTAAGTTTTTGGTAGTTAACTCATTTTTTGCTTATAACATCATCCTGGGAAGACCTTCGCTCAACACCTTCCAAGCAATGGTGTCCCCTTTTCACATGAAATTGAAGTTTTCTGTGGATGAAGGGATAGGAGAGGTAGAAGGAGATCAGTGCTTTGGCTAGGAGATGTTATGTGGAAGCTGTTAGAAAAGTTGAGTAGAAAAATGTTAAAAGAGAACAAAGTGCAGAAGGGGAACCCCCACTAAAAATTATGAAAAGAAGTGAGGCAGAAAGGCCTTCAGTCGAGCAAGAACATATAATGCTAAATGAGAAATTAATCAATATAGAGTTAATATCGAGGGATGGGACCAGAACTACTAGGATTGGCACGCAGTTGAGTCAGGAATTGACAGATAGCATGACTCAATTCTTAAGAAACAATATCGATATCTTCGTGTGGAATGTACGGGACCTGGAAGGAATTGATCCAGGTGTGGCAGTACATCACCTCAATATTGACCCAGCATACAAACCTGTCAAACAGAAGAAGAGGCATTTTGGGCTTGAGAAGGATAAGGTTATCCAGAAAGAGGTAGAGAAATTGCTGGAGGCGGGACACATCAGAGAAATCCAATTCCTGAAATGGTTGTCAAATGTCGTTTTAGTCCCAAAAATAGAAGGACAGTGGAGAATGTGCATTAATTTTCGAGATTTGAGCAAAGCATGTTCTAAGGATCATTACCCGTTACCACGAATAGACTAGTTGGTTGACTCTACCTCGGGTTGTGAGCTGTTAAGTATGATGGATGTTTCGCAGGGGTACCACCAGATCATGTTAGCACCTAAAGATCATAAGAAAGTAAGCTTTATAACTTCTACAGGGGCTTATTGTTATGTGGTTATGCCTTTTGGACTAAAAAATGCAGGAGCTACATATCAAAGGTGGTCGATAGAATATTCAAAGAATAGCTCGGGCGGAACATGGAGGTATACGTGGATGATATGCTGGTAAAAACTACAAAGGCTGAAACTCATATTGCTGACTTGGTAGAAGCTTTTAGAGTCCTTAGGAGGTATGGTATGAAACTCAACCCTTCTAAGTATGCTTTTGGGGTTAGGTCTGGCAAATTCTTAGGTTATATGGTTACCAAGAAGGGTATAGAGGTGAATCCTGAGAAAGTAAAAGCAGTACAGAATATGGCTCCTCCAAATAGTATTAACAAGGTGCAACAGCTCACGGGAAGGATAGCAGCTCTGAGTCGATTCATATCTAGATCAGCAGAGAGAAGCTTGCCTTTCTTCAAAATCCTGAGAAAGGCTAACAAGTTTGAATGGACTGAGGAATGTCAGAGAGCTTTTGATGAATTAAAAACTTTTTAGTTGAGTTACCCTTGTTGACCAAACCTGTACAAGGTGAAACATTATATGTGTATCTGTTAGTAGGGACGTCGGCCGTTAGCTCAATGTTGTTAAGAGAAAAAGGAGATAAGTAGAAACTCATTTACTATGTAAGTAAATTGTTGAGAGGGGCGGAGATTAAATGCCCTGAGATAGAAAAATGAGGATTAGCCCTAGTAACGACTGCCAGACGGCTTCGGCCATACTTATTTCTTCTTATCTATAAGATAGTAGTTCGAACTAACCTACCATTAAGACAGGTGCTAGGTAAACCAGAAACTTTAGGAAGGATGGTGAAATTGATAGTAGAGATGAGCGAGTATGATATAGATTATCAGCCAAGGGTAGCTATCAAGGCGCAAGCCTTGGCAGATTTTCTGCAAGAAATGACACCTGCAGATGAGGTCCCTAAAGCATGGTTGCTGCATGTGGATGGCTCGGCTACCATATCCGGTTGTGGGGCAGGTATTGTGCTAACCAGTCCAGAAGGGGAAGAAATGGAATTTGCAGTAAGATTTGAGTTCAAAACATCCAATAATGAAGCTGAATATGAGGCATTGGTGAGGGGATTAAAGATGGCTCTAGAGCTGGGGGTCAGACAGTTAAGTGTCTTTTCTGATTCCAAGTTGGTCATGCAGCAGGTTGGAGGAGAATTTGTAGCCAAGGAGGAAAGAATGAGGAATTATGTGGAACAAGTATCCCAGCTAAAAAAACAATTTACAAAAATTGATCTAAGTCATATACCGCGGGTGGAGAATGCTAAGGCTGATTATCTTTCTAAAATTTCAAGTTCTACCACTGATTGCAAGATCAGAAAAATCACATTGTTAACAGCCTATCAGCACAGTATGGTGATAGAAATAGCCTCTATGAAAAAGAAAGATGACTGGAGAACCAACATCCTAAAATATCTGTGAAAGGGGGAACTGTCATAAAATAAAAGAAAAACTGTTTGATTCCAGGTACGAGCTACTAGATTTTGTCTAATTGATGGCTTGTTGTATAAGCGAGCTTATTCTACACCATACTTAAAATGTTTATCACATGAGGAAGGAGCCTATGTATTGCGAGAAATTTATGAGGGAGGATGTGAAAGCCATGGTAGAGGCTATGCTCTGGCTTGTAAAATGGCAAGAGCTGGGTATTTCTGGCCTTCATTGAAATAGGATGCGCAACATCTAGTTAGAACATGTAAAAAATACCAGAAGCACACCTCGTTGATACATAAACCAGCAGAGGATCTGAAGGTCATGAGCTCACCTTGTCCCTTTTCCAAATGGGGATTTATATTGTCGGACCCTTTCCCCTAGTGATAGGGCAAAGGAAATTCTTAATAGTGGCAGTAGATTATTTCAGTAAATGGGTAGAAGTTGAACCTGTAGCTAAGATCACAGAGTCACAAGTCATAAAATTTCTGTGGGGAAGCATAGTATATAGATATGGGGTTCCGCGCGACCTGATATCGGATAAAGAAACTCATTTTCAAGGAAAAAAGATCCAGAACTGGTGCGCTGAGATAAAGATCTAGCAACACTTCACTTCGATGGCCCATCCTCAAGCCAATGGACAAGTGGAGGTAACCAATCTAATAATATTGCAAGGAATCAAAACCAGGCTAGACAGATCTGGAGGAGGTTGGGTGGATAAGCTAGATTCGGTATTATGGGTATATCATACGATGCCAAGGACTACAACTGGAAAAACTCCGTTCAGCTTGGTATATGGAGCAGAGGCTGTTATACCAGTCGAAATCGGAATGGAAACTCACTGGATCCAGAGCTATGATGAAAAGAAAAACAATGAACTCATGAGAGAAGCATTAGATTGGATTGATGAGAAAAGACAGAAGGCATACCTTCGCATGGAGGCATACAAAAGTAGAATTTGAGCTGGGTACTCTCGGAAGGTCAAAATAAGAAATTTTTAGGTCGGGGATCTGGTACTACGACGAGCAGATGCTTTGAAACAAACTGGCAAATTAGAAGCAAATTGGGAAGGGCCTTACAAGGTAACTCGGGTGATAGCTGGATGTGCCTATGAGCTAGAAGATGAGAAAGGGAAAAAAAGTACTGAGACTATGGAATATTTGCCATTTGAAGAAATTCTATATGTATTTTAAGTTTTCTCTTACAAAAAAAAATGAAATGAATTTACTTGACATATTGAGAATGATTCAAGAAAAAATCCTAAGGCAAGGCCAGTTGAACTGGACCTACCTGGTTCCTTGGAGGGTTCGTAGAGACCGACCTCCTTGGAAAATGATTCAAGAAAAAATCCTAAGACAAGGCCAGTTGAACTGGACTTACCTGGGTTCCTTAGAGGGTTCGTCGCAGAGACCGACCTCCTGGGGAATGATTCACGAAAAAATCCTAAGGCATGGCCAGTTGAACTGGACCTACCTGGGTTCCTTGAAAGGTTCGCAGAGACCCACCTCCTTGAAAAATGATTCAAGAAAAAATTCCAAGGCAAGGCCAGTTGAACTGGACCTACCTGGGTTCCTTGGAGGGTTCGCAGAGATCGACCTCCTTGGGGAATGATTTACGAAAAAATTCTAAGGTAAGGCCAGTTGAACTGGACCTACCTAGGTTCCTTGGAGGGTTCGCAGAGACCGACCTCCTTGAAAAATGATTCAAGAAAAAATCCTAAGGTAAGACCAGTTGAATTGTGGGTTCCTTGAAGGGTTCGCAGAGACCGACCTTCTTAGGGAATGATTCATGAAAAAATCCTAAGGTAAGGCCAATTGAATTGGACCAACCTGGTTTCCTTGGAGAGTTCGTAGAGACCGACCTCCTTGGAAAATGATTCAAGAAAAAATCCTAAGGCAAGACCAGTTGAACTAGACCTACCTGGGTTCCTTGAAGGGTTTGCAGAGATCGACCTCCTTGGGGAATAATTCACGAAAAAATCCTAAGGCAAAGCCATTTCAACTGGACCTACCTGGGTTCCTTGGAGGATTCACAAATACCGACCTTCTTGGAGAATGATTCACGAAAAAATCTTAAGGCAAGGCTAGTTCAATTGGACCTCCTTAGGGAATGATTCACGAAAAAATCCTAAGGTAAGGCCAGTTCAACTAGACCTACCTGGGTTCCTTGGAGGATTCGCAGAGATCAACCTCCTTGGGAAATGATTCAGGAAAAAATCTGAACTGGACCTTCTTGGAGAATTATTCACGAAAAAATCCTAAGGTCAGTTCAACTTGCCCCCGCCTGAGCTAGATTATCATTTTATATTAGAAAATATGAATATGATTAAAAAATGTAGCTCGGTTGCGAAACTTAGGATGTGCGTCGTAAATATTATGGAGAATATTACTGAGAAAATTGCAGATGCTGGAAAAATAAAGACAACAAAACAATAAAGATAAAATAATATTATTATGAACTGTTGCAAAAATATACACAGCCTATTCTACTCCATAATCAGAAACATTGAGGGGTTCTATAACAGCACCCTTATTATCTAGATTCTCGAAAAGGGAAGAACTATCATCCTCGATATTTGTGGCAAGCTCGGGAGTTGGATCTGGAGAAGCAATAGTTATGGTAAGAGCAGGAGACGAATGGGTAGAATGATCCCCCGAAACTATGGGCGCAGCTGATGGTGTGAAGGACCAACTACGTCAACAATAGGAGCAGATCTATTGTCAAAAAGGGGAACACTTTCAACAGCACGATCCAGGTTTGGATCTAAATCGGTATATACCTAACTCCTTGACTTGACTAAGGCAGTGCGTGAAACCATGGATTAAATAATTCAAAGCCCCAGAGGTCAGGTGATCAAGGAATTTTGGGGATTACAAGAATTTGGTTTTCTCCTAGGCCCACTCCGCTCGACCTGCTAGAACTCCCACAACATGACCTTCAGCTCGGGAGATAAAAGCCTCCTCTATGGCCTTTAATATCTAATTCTCCATGGTGGTCCTATCTTGCTTCACCACAATTATCCTCTCCTCCAATGAAGCGTGTTTACCCCGAGCTACCTCGAGATTTGCTTCCAACTTATGGGTGCGGGTTTGGGAGCATTACAATCATTACTGTGTATCCTCCAGCTGTTGCCTAACCTCCTCTTCCTCCAAAGAAGGTAATCCAGACCGCAAATTGTCCATTAAGGAGCTCAAGTACAATATAGTCTAGAAATAGATGAGGTTAGACAAGTTGTTGATTGTTTGAATAAATGATGGATATTAAGAAGAGAACATTACCTTAGAAGCATGATCGGCAATGTTGCCTACCCGGACATCATAATCCATGGACCCTAAGAGACACTGGTCCACGAAATTGGGTATGCCCTGAAGCCACTCAGCACAGAGTTTTCCATCCCGAGTATCCAATACCGAGCTGCTAGTGAAAAAAGAAGCATTCAGAGAAGTAAGGGCATTGAAACGAGGACGCTAGGATGGACCTGAGCTACTGCCACTTGCAGAAGCTGGGCGTTTCCCCCTACTTCAGGAAGAAGTGGGGGCAGCAGGTGGGGAGGCAGATAGGGATGGTGGAGGAATTGCGGATGGAGCTCGGGTTATGGGCACAGGTTAGTGATCCATTGGTGCACTAGTCAGGGGGACTCGAGATTGACCTTCAGGCTGGCCTAACCCTCCTGTGGCTTTCCGAGCTCGGTAGGCTACTATGATACGAGATTCCATCAGTTGCTCTGAACAAAAAAGTATACTGTTAGCATTCTAACAAATATGAAGTCATAAGCAAATAGTTAAACAAGGCGGTACCTATAGGTTGAGGGAGTGGAATAGCTTTGGGGCTCAGTTGAAAATGATAAAGTAAAGGCCAGGAATCAGCTAATGCTTGGGCGGGCGCGCAACCTTGGTGAGGTAAGTCGGTGATCCAATTGGTAGAAAAATTCCAAGGATTAGGAGATGAAATATAAAAATACTTTTTCTTCCAACCCTTAAGAGAGCTGGGTTTTCCTTGTAGAAATTTAGCTGCTCCCTGGGAAGTGAAATAAAATAAGCCTAGGAAAGCAGTTTTGGCATGAAAGAAAGCTCGCCATAACTTATGGGTTGGCTCGTACCCAAAGTAGCTAACTACCATCCAAAAACCAGCCATGAGTTGGAAAGAGTTAGGGACTAGCTGCATCAGGGGAATACCGAAACTCTTAGAAATATGAGAAAATAGGTCTGGAATGGAAAACCTAAGGCCGGCCTCTAGTTGATCTACAAAGAAAGTCACATAGTCAGAAGGAGGGGCATGAGGTCAGTCGCGAGGACCTGGCAGGACCATATTAAATTCCTCAGGTATTCCTGCATTCTCTCTAAAGTTTGCTAGGTTTATCTCAGATAGGGTGGTGGCATGAGTCATATAGGCTGGGTGATTAGCTGGATCATCCATCCTAAATTCAGTTGGGTAATGGGTGGACAGTTCAAGTGCTAGTTCACGAACGGATACTCTGGGAGGAAGAAATGAGGGAATAAACGATAGGGGTTCTGGAGAGGCAGTAGAGGTGGACATCAAAAAATGACAAACCAAATATGCAGGAGAAATAAAGATAAATGAGTGGCAAAAATCAGAAGACTTACTTAGCTTGTTGAAGGGAGAGAAGAAGGAAGTTGCCGGAAAAATAACAAAGGATGATCACTGGAGAGAAAAATGGTGGAAAGAGAAAGAGGGAGAAGAAAATGAAGGGAGAAAGCCTTTTTATAGGGAGACGGCACTCGAACAGGCAGAAGGAACCCTAGCCTTAGATGATAAAAAAGGAATACGTATATGGCTGGAATTTGAAAAAAGGCTCACATAAACCCTAGTAATCGAGATATTTTTGTACTCTGTCTGTCCTGCAAAAGCTGCAAAGTAGGCAGAGTAGGGGGACTAGCTGATGTGGTATAGATCGGAACTGACCCACGTGGCTCACATCATAAGTATGAAGCTGGTGTGACCTAGATCGGGATGGACCTGTACAACTCGGATTATGGGGATGGGAGCTAGATGGACAAAAGCCAGGATGGAATGATCAAAAGTTCTCATGATATAGGAGTTGACCGATCTACAGGTCAGGCGAGTTCAAAGAGTTGACTGACCTCTAGGTCGGGCAAGTTCAAGAAGTTGACTGATCTCCAGGTCGAGCGAGTTCAAGGAGTTGATTGACCTCCAGGTCAGACGAGTTCAAGGAGTTGACTGACCTCCAGGTCGGGCAAGTTCACGAAAATAATGAAGAGGAAACGGTTATGGTTAGAAAGTAACAAAGAATCTTTTAGGGGCAAATCAGGGAATATGGGCACGCACACAGTAATCTGTTATAACAAATTGAGGTTTGAAATCTCTTTTATACCCTTATTTGGCATCTATAAATAAGGGAATACAAAGCATGAAATAGATTACACTTTTGATATATCAAAAATACACATATCTATCTGCTTTTTATCCTCTCCCAGAGGGCTGCCACTGACTTGAGCGTCGGAGTTCTTACGTCGGGTCACGCCGGCATTTTGTGCAAATATTTCAGCTAAAAAAGGAGAATAGAAGCATTAAACTAGGACTTGGAGTGCACCTCCTTCAATTGGTGCATTACACTATTCATGAAGATTTTTCCTTTTTCCACCCCCACCTCCCGATGTGAGTTTAGCTTTTGCTTCTAGCCATTTATGATTTATCTATCAAGTAACCAACTCTCTGTCTATTCCAACGGCGTTGGCAAAATGTTTTTCTCAATTTGGTGTCGAGTCCCATTTAGTATAAAGTCTTGTACCCTTATAAACACATGAGTATTATACACATGTTACATTCAAGTAATAAAGTAACTTTGTTGTATATTTATATTCATTGTTAAAAAAATAAATAAATTTGTGAATCACCTTATATATAAGAGTCGTAAGTTATTATTATAATTATATGAGGTAACTATGATGATACAACATGCACTTTGATAGATAGTTGGACTGATATTAACTCCATAGAAATTAACTCTTCTCTATAAAGTTATTTGGATATTGAGTTTTTACATGTGACATAAATAAATGTTAAGGCATTGGGTTTATCTTTGTAAAACCTTTTTGATTCTTAAGTCAGTAATTATCAAAAAGATAATAATTAATTAACAAAGTCAATAGATCTGCGAAACCCTCTGATTCTTAAATCGGTAATTATCCTAACATACAAGTTAACAAATGTACAATTGAAATAAATTAGAGAAGGTATTTGTAGTGGTT
Organism: Paulownia fortunei; assembly: GCA_019321725.1. Classification (NCBI taxonomy): domain Eukaryota; kingdom Viridiplantae; phylum Streptophyta; class Magnoliopsida; order Lamiales; family Paulowniaceae; genus Paulownia; species Paulownia fortunei. Next base: position 9,273,247 of record CM033106.1, read on the forward strand.
ACAACTAGGACTTAGTCTATTAGGTTAAACTTTTCTACTTATTGGACTCAAGTTAATGTTTTTAGGCTAATTTAAAGTATGCACACCATTCAAATGGACTTTAGGATTTTGAATTCTTTCACTTTCTACATCAATCAGAGCGCTCTCACGTATAATTTGCAACCTTTATTTTTTTATTGTTAAAGAAAATCAATTGAATGCAACCGAATTAATTCATATCGATTCTCGGGATGCATATTTGAATATTTTTAATTTTTAGTTGCGTTACCCAATCCGAGATATATGAAACCCAACATCTTGTGCTTTGATTTATTTTTTGATTATAAATTAATTAAAAGAGAAGTATTTGAGGAAAAATTTAATTATGTATAAAAGTTAATGAGTGATCAACAAAGAATTTATTACTTTTTTCTAAATAAATAAAAGAATCTCCTATATTTTTCATGATTTTGACTTAAAAATCCCTGGCGAAGACTGCATGAAAATTAGAAAAATAATTTTTATTTTAATATTATCGTAAAATCAAGTAACTAAAAATACATAATTATTAGGTTATTTGAATTTTAACTAATAATCCATACCCCATGCTCAATGGGGAGATAAATTGGCAGAATAGTTGTACTTGTATGATACTCGTAATTAAAATAATTTGTTATCTCATTTATATTTAGATTTTTATTACGTGCTATTTTACGCTAACCACGATTCAAAATTCTTACAATTAGCGGGCTAACTAATTAAATTAATAAGTCATAATAATTTTAATTGTTCAATTAACTCACTATTAGCTTATTCATTAATATAAGGGGTACACACAAACTTAGAGAAATCTATTTCTTGCTAAGAAAATTAATTCAATTGTCACATTAAGTAAATTAATTAATTTATTGAGCTCCAATTAATTCAAATATTGAATTTATTTATTTAATTGATATGATCAATGAATTGGAGGGAAAGTCCAACTAAAATAATTGATTTGAACGAGTTTAATTCGTTCATAAAATGAATAAATTGATTGGGTCAATTTATTGAGCTTAATTAATTTTATACCTAGATCCAAGGGAAAAGGGTTTGATGGGATCAAGACCAAATAGGAATTGAATGATGAAAAATTCCAATATTAGAGGACAAAAGAAGGGTGTCGGATAAATATAGGATATTATCCATAAAATATTATTGATGCATAAGAAAACGACCTTGAGAAAATAGAATCCCACATCAATTGAGAGTTCCATTGAGATGGGAAAGCAAGAACTCCGTATAGGCTGAAAATTGCAAGGATTTACCCTAAAATTCAATATTTATATACAAAGTGTTTGTGTTATTGCTTTCAAGAACCTCATATTTTAATCCTTTACATAAGAATTATCCAATCAAGCACAAAGGAACTAGTTCTATATAAAGGGGTTACTAGTTTGTGATTATAATCAGAACTTCTAATTTCAAAAGTGAAGACTAAAATTAATTTGGATCATTTCAAAATCTTTTGCAGTTAGCCAAAAGTTTGGTATAAGTCTTAAATTTAACCTATAAAAGAACTAAATATTATAAAAATCGATCAAATCACAATAACAGTTTAAATTATGATTGTCATAATTTTATATTTTAAAATTTCTTAAAATTGTTGCACCACTTATTTGAGGTGCATGCGGACCAACAAAATAATCAACTTACTAATGTTTAAGTTGGGTGCATGCTTGCTTAATCTATGATCTAATTGTCAATTCATAATCATAATAAATTAGCAAATCAAATGGCAGTTTACTTTTTGTTTTCTTGTAAAAAAAAATGTTTACTAGTGAAAGTAGAAGCAAAATCTTTGTATGATAAAGTATTGTGTGCATTACACACAAATTGAACAATCAAATTTTGTCAACTAATGTCAAACTATATCTAGCTTATTCCAGTACTTGTAAATTTGCTCCATTCATTTCCAGTGATTGCTACAATTTTTTAAATAATTTTCATAGCACACAGAAAATACTAAATTCACTGTCCATAAACTGATGGGAGTTTGGTGCAACAAAATATTACTCTCTTGTCCCAAATTTATGTTCTTATTAAAATAATTTTTTATGTCTCATTAATACTCTCTCAATTATAGTAATAATGTGATATTTATTATGATAATTATTAATATATAATTAAAATTTACACCTTTGCACTTCTCATTTAAAATTTCATGTCTAAGTTTTAATTTTATTTTTTTAATTAAAAATGGGTAGATAGATTATATCAGTAATAGATTTATTGCAAAATGAATTTAATTGATGGTTCCAAAATGAGTTGATCGGATTAGATCCAAATTACCTTAACACTCTATTTATATATATATTTTTTTAACATCTACTAAAATCAAACATCAATTTGTAAAAATAATTTTGTATTTTAAGTTGACGTATAGTTTTCGTGGCATCCAAAATGGGTTAGTAAATAAATCCATTTTATACCTAAAACTTAATCAAACAAACCAATTACATTCAATTTTAAAAAATTAAAATTCAATCTATTAAATTACGTGCGACCATAATCTGACACCATAACAACAACAACAAAATAATATAACAAGTGGCCACACATAGGACAGACAATTTTCCAAGTAGGAACAATTTTATTCCAACTGGCGAAAAAAGGGGAAATCGAAGCAGCCAATCTAGACTAATTCTTATCGTTTCCCATACCTCCTCTACTGTTTCTTTGTTTTTTTTTTTTTTTTTATTTATTTGTTTGTCTTTTTACTCTTAATTATTTTGGTTGGATGTTCATTCACGTCTCTTAACAGTTCTCTTTTATTTTTTAAAGAATAGTCGGTGATATGCCATAAATTAGCTTTAGTAATTGAGTTTTGGTATTTTGGACAATTGCCTTATTCATGAATAAGTAAAATTGAGATGAAGTAGAATTGACATAAATAAAGATATGGGCTCTTTTAGGACAATAAATAGAAGAGTCCTAAAATACATAACTACAGGAAAAAAATTATTTTTTAAGAGATTTGATATTTTAATATGATAAAGAATAAGAAGATATATTAGACAATTACCTACATTTTTCTATTCAATATAATAAATCGAATTCTTTATAGAATGGATACATTTTATTCATGTATGAATTGCTCAAAATTAATTTGATATCTCAATGATATTAATTTTTAATTTGAGTGTTGAAGGATTGGTGTCCCACCTAACACTTTAATTATTTTGTAGATTGAAAGTTTGAGCAGACAAAAAAGGAATTCGTGATATAAATTAAGTAAAAAATATAAAATTATTTGATGTCAATTTTTGTGTCCATCAATTGGATACATATCCTTCGTCACATCTAAATTTTAAACTTGTGAAGTACAATTATTACACCAATATATTAAATACTAATAGAAGAAATTATTATATAAGTAGATTAATACCCTAACATCCAAAGTTGATGGCTCAGCCTTGTTGTTTTAAAAGGGATGTTATTGGCTTTTGATAAAATACAGTCCAACAATACAAGGCTCGCCGTGATAATTCGAGTAGCCAAACAAAATATATCACTCCAATGAACTTACATGATGGTTCATGCACCTCTCAACATCATATAATAATTATTTTATAAAAATTTAAAAATACTCCTTCCTCTAACTTTCATAAGATACACAATTCATTTATATTTCCAAAAGTTTAAAGTTCTCTGCTTCTAGATTAATATACTCTTTCGTTCTAATTTAAATGTCGGAAGATTTTCATTAGAACAACTCAACATTTCTAACGACTTGTTGTGTTGCAATCACTAACCCAACTTGTAATAATTATTTAACTTGAAAATGAAATAAAGAAGGGAAACCGTATCGACCTTTTGATCGTTTTCAAAAAATGCTGAACAGGAAGGAGACTTCAAATTGAATTTGATATTCCAAAGTCAAAATTGTTGGATATATTAATTTTTTGATTTAAATAAATGAGCAATCTCGCATGGTCTTTTTACAATTAAATTTCTTTAATTTATTTTAGATTTTCATATTGTAATAAGAAATAATCACAATAAATGTATCTTAGCTTACTAAAACAAACAATATTTATTACATGAAAACATAGGGCAAAAACAAAATTTTCTGAATAAATAGCCATAAGTCCAGATATTTTGATGTTTGAACTACTCCATAATAATTATTTCATAAAATTAATTCCGTCGTGGATTTTCAATTTTACCTGTGATATATTCACTATAAATTATTCTTTTCCAAAAGAATAAAAATAATTTTTTTGACTGTTTTTATTTATTTATCCCTTTAATTGAATGAACCTCCTTATGTCTTTATCAATGTGAGGCCAGGCCATTTTCATCTGTCACCAAGCATTTGGAAACGTAATATATCTTCCTTATCATGTGGATCTACTAATCACTTTCATGAAACTAGTTAAACATATTCCATGGAGTATTACTAATATTTAAACATAGGTATGGTAGAATTAATTAGTCTACGACAAAGTTTATTTCAGGTTTTGTAAATACTTACACTTAATATATATATACTTAATATAAATTTAAATATTTTATTTTTTACAAAATAAAATATTTAACTTTGATCAAATAAAGTGTACTATAATACAACATGAATATTATCTTAATTTTAGTTAATGCTTTTTCATGTCTCCCTCCGGTCGGTCCAAGAAAATAAAGGACAAGGGCTATGCTGCAATCAAGGACAGAGACTCCTCATAATTACTATGGTTGGTTCATATGTTTGCAAATATATATGGTTCAAATTGAGTACATGCAATCATGCAAATATATATGGCGTAAATTGAATGTTTGTCCCTTCTTTTTTATTTTGTTCATCAAATCTAACTTCTACACATAAATACAAAAAAAATAATATTGATATACTTCTACAGACAAATGGCAAGGATGTCTCATTGTGTATGAATATGTTAATGTAATCCAAATTCAACTCGGCCAACAAATTTCCTACATTCCTTCTTAAATATATTAATGATAAATTTAGAATTTTTTTTTGAAAAATAATTTTGAAAATTTTGAGAATTGATATTGACACTGCAAATATTAAAAGTCACTCTCTATTATTTATTTTTTTAAAGCAGTGGACGATATTTATTGAAGTCTAATAATATACTTTTTAGTTGTCAATTCCAACTTGTCTTGTGGTTTTTCTTTTTCACTTGACAATTATTTATCCTCATGCATTTGATTCATTTCATGAAACAGGTGGGAGTATATAGGCGGGTGGCTCTCAATACGAATTTTTGGAGTGAAAGAAGGATAAAAAAAGAATGGCTGAAGGGCAGGAGTATGGGGAGAGTTTGCTGCAAAAAGATCACTACTTTGAGGGCTGCCCAGGATGTAAGGTTGATCAGCAGAAAGAAACACAAAGAGGACTGCCCATCAAGCAGGTTCTCATTATATGGATTATTGTGCTCTCCAGTGGTAATGAAATTTAATTTTCATCCTTTTTTTTTCTTTAAATTGGGAAATTTTTGTTGGTTTTGTGTGGATTCATGAAAGTGGTGTTTGCTGTTGGTTTCATTTCCCATTTTTGTGGGTTTGATTGTCTGAACATGCTTGTGTATAAATGCTGTTTGTTTGGACATGCATCAAAGATGGGAAGGTTAGGGGGGACAACTGTGAGAGTTTAACTGGATTTCAAGAAAATAAAAGAGTAATACTAACAGTAAAAAATAAGAGGTGCTTGTATGAAGTGGTTTTTCCATGTTTTGATAAAGGTTTTCAAGCAACGATTGTCGTAAATTTTCCGGGATGTGGGCATCTTTTGTCCAAAGAACTTAAAGGCTCTCCATGGAACGTAACACTAACCTGTAATAATTTTTTCTTGGAAATATATCTTTTTGTTAGTTTCTCATTTATATATTTTCTTCTTAGGAAAGAACTAAAAGATCATGCACTCATCGCATGCTCTATTTTTTGTTCACCATCTTAAACTAATCAGGCTGTCAATTGGCATCGATTAAGTGGTGAACTTTAATTTTTTGAATCGATAAACTTCAACCATAAGTTGCTTGGTCATAAACTGTACTTCTGACTTCAGAAACAGTACTCTTGCAAGTTTCCTTTTCAAATTATGGTTTCTTTTGTTCAAATAATAGTTTGAGGGGAAATAATGCCATGTCTTATTGTGGTGAATATGAGTTTCTAAATGTTAAAGGTGACCGGTTTTGATTGAAATTGTAATAAAGCTTGTTCTTCAAATGGCAAAGCAGCCTTACATTTCCATCCTTATTTTCTCAAGTACATGATGAACCTAGCATCATTCATATATGTTGTCGCAATTACCATCTCTAGTGTCTTTTATCTCTATCCACCGTAAATATGTGAAATATGATTAAATGCAACTATAAGTGCACAGTATTTTATTTTATTTGTTTGTTCTGGTGTTGACATTTTGTTACTTCTATGATGAACATTAGCTATCTTCACTGATATTGATCTTATATATTGTTCGTTCATACTTAAAGCTTTTTTCTCTCTTATATGCCTTCACCTCTGCAGCTCTGACTATATCATCTCTCTTCCCATTCCTTTATTTCATGGTAAGTATTTAAATCTTGTACTCTCACTTTATTATAATGAGCTTTTCTACACACCCCCGATATTGATTTTTGAGATATGTAGACTGAACTTAGATTGAAGGTCCATCTGTCTCAATGTTGAAGATGGAATTTGTTCTTTTCGTTATATAATAGTTCGAAAATTAATTTTGACAACTACCCATTTCACTTTTATAAATGATCTATAAAAATTGCAGTTTGGATATACAGTTTTTTTCAATCTGAGTTCTTATTCCTAACTAATCGAGTTATAGAATAAGAAGATTAAGGAGAAAATGGAACATAGAGAACTGTTTTTGGGTTCCTCTGCAGAGCCACTATGCAGATCCCACTCTGGCCCTTACCAAACTAAGTTCTTTTTAGACCAATCTAACTATGGCCTTTAGTTTTTCTGGAATAATGTCTGTTGTATGTAGCTCAGAGAATAATAAACAGTATAAATACACTTTTGGTCAGACTAAATTGTCACTAGATTGAAAGGAAGCTCAAATCCTCCATTCTCTAATCAAATTCAGCTTTACTAAATATGAATAAAATAATGAAGCTATAAATTACTCTGGCAAAATATTTGGTGCAAAAGTGCTCCTATGAAGTGGAGATTGAAATATAATTATATAGGCCATTTTGACCGTAAAATTGGAGAAATGAAAACAAAATAAGGTCTACTAGAGATCTTTCCACATTTGATGGAGTTTGTCATGCTTTTATGTCCAGTTTTATGCATTCTCGTCACGCTTTTGCTTGCGTTTTGTGCAAGAGCTGACATCTGACTTGGCACTCAAAGTTCTGCTTATCAGCAAACAAAGTCACAAGTTCTTACTTTGCCCTCAACATTCCAGTTATAAACAAACATAATTCTTACTTTGGAACTCAAAGTCTTGGTTATCAGCAAAAAAGTCTCACAAAGACTATTTGATTACTAACCTGATCAGAAATAAGTTGGAATAACTTTACCCCTTAAGTCCTGTGTATCAATTGCAAAGTGCTGTATCTTTTCATGAATAAGATTTCACTATGTGGCACATTACAGTAGAAAGCAGCTTTTACCACTTTTGATAAGAGACTGACTCACTAGTATAATTCACGGGATATGTAAATATCTTTCATAAGATACTCTTTTGCCTCCATTTTACATTAAAATTATGCTAAATTAAACCATATACTTCCATTTTGTTTGTCAGGATTAGGAATTTATTAAATGTATGTAATAATTTAGGATTTGCACTTTCCACATCTAGTATCTCTCTCTAGCTTTTTGTTGTCCCTTTGAGCTGTCCTTGCTCCAGTACAATGTTAACTCATTCAGTGTGTTCAAACAGTTGATATGCTTAAGATGAAATTTTGTGGACATACTCGTGGCAAAAGTAGGGAGCTTCTTTGTGTCGCTTATGTTTACTTTTCTCTGTTTGTATCTTAACATTGGCCTTTTTGCTGCAGATAAGGGATTTTCAAATTGCAAAAAGAGAAGAAGATATTGGTTACTATGCCGGTTTTATAGGTAGGCTAAATTGTTCACATTTTTTTATATTGTTGACTAGTTTCCGATGACTAATTTCTCATTGTACTTTATCAAAGTCTTAATAAACTTCAACTCGTGAAGGATCCTCTTACATGCTTGGAAGAGCTTTGACATCTGTTTTGTGGGGAGCCATTTCTGATAGATATGGTCGAAAACCTGTAATAATTATAGGCTCTGCCACAATGTTAGTCATCAAATTTGTTTGTCTTGACCTTTTATATACGTTCATTTCGGACATACTAATAATTGGATGGTTATTCATGTACAGTGTTGTTTTCAACACTCTCTTTGGACTTAGTGTAAACTTTTGGATGGCCATCACGACAAGGTTTCTTCTTGGAAGTTTGAATGGTTTACTCGGGCCAATAAAGGTATTCTTTTTCAGATGCAACCACATTGTAGGCATGTTAAATAAGATTTAGTGGTGCAGTTCCGTTATAGTAGTGGCAACTTTTTAACTTCTAGTTCACTTTTCCTTTTTTTAATGGATTCCTCATATTATGGTTTACCTTTACTCCATGACCAGGCATATGCTTGTGAAACGGTACGCGAGGAGTACCAGTCTTTAGGATTGTCGGCAGTAAGCAATTATTAATTGTCTTCTGTAACTTTATTGTTTATGTACTGTGTGGTAACTGACAAAACATGCTATTCTATGCGGTAAAATAAGGGATATTAGACTCAGAAAGACTAACCACTGAAATGCAACTGAAACGTGCATGAAAATTTAAAGTGTGCATAAACAAGATCTTCATATCTCAATAGTCCTCTCTAAGATTGCAATGAACAAGAAAGCAATAATAAATCATGTCTTATTTCTCACTAGTCAAAACTTCTGAACTAATTTTTGTGCCAACCTGCGAAGTTCGCTGGCAGTTGATCCATCTGCATGGACATGCTCCAACAGCCTTCTATTCATTTAGAAAGATCCTCTTCCATCTGCTGGAAGAGAATGCAGCAATAATCACCTACTCTAATTTCTTAGATTCCTATTTAACGATGTCTTATGCTTGCAGGCATTATTCATATAGCAATTTCTGAGAATTCAACTTACATTTTTTTTAAGGTTAGTACAGCATGGGGTACAGGATTAATTATCGGACCAGCTTTGGGAGGCTTTCTTGCTCAGGTACTTATATATGTAAATCATCTGATTTTTCTTTTCATGGTGGAATGGCTGAGGGAGGGAGACGATTTGTCGGTTCTATTGCCACCTTGAAATTGTGAAGTGAATATGACCAAGCCAAGGGGGAAGGTCCCAAAAGATTGTTCCAGCTTCATTCATGCAGCTTTTTTGCTACTTTATTATACATTGCAGGCGGGATTTTGTTATATTCTGTTCAAAAAATAGATTAGCCAACAAGCAACTGAAAATTCTAAGAAATGCAAAATCATAAAATCAAAACATAGTAGTTTTTCTAAAAGTGATCTTATTGTCCCTCCATCATCTTTTGACCCCCTGGAGAAGCTTATTATTTTCCAAAACAAACAGTTTGTCATAATTCATAAAAGTAAATCAGAAACTCACATGCATGGATCCATCGTAGGAGTCCAATAAACATCATGGCAACCTTTTTAATTGTGGCGCAGACTTCAAACTTCTATTTAGTTCTTTGTGCTTATAATTAAAAGTTGTCCAGGACCATGAACGACATCTTATCTGTTAAGTTTCTGTGCACCACTATGCTTTATGTTTTTGACGTGTGAAGTATGGATCAGAGGAGTTTGTCTAACTACCCAAGGAATGTTCACTTGCGTTTTTTCCCTTTTCATTTTTTTGGCTTTTATTCAAGGGAAGCATTGCAAGAAATCCAATGATGTGAAGCGTCCTGCCATAATTTCCGGAATAACTAAGTCTGTCTTAATATTTCCAAAGAGATCTTAAGAAATAAGAAAATTATATTAATCTCTATTTGTTGTTTTCATTTATTGATGAGATGAAGTAAATACTAATGCTCAAAATTATTTCTTCTCCTTTTGTATGATATTGACTTGCTTTTACATCTATCACGTATTTGTATTTTTCGGAGTATAGAACATCAATTCATCTTATATTTGTCAGCAACAGTTTATTTGAAAAACCCACTAATATTTATAATTTTCAATAAAAAAATGTTATGTTGTATTTTGATCTGAGGACTTAATTGTCTCTTGTATGTAATTTCTTTATCATTAGAAGTGGAAGTGAGTTTCATTGGCAGAGTTATGAGTGACATGGGGACAGTATAGGACTATTTTGCACTCTCAATTTCAACAGGAATTATTGTACTTTGAATTTCACAGTAGGACTTGCATGTATTTATCTTCCTCTTCATTCAATTTATCAGTTTTTTTTTTCTTTTCTCATGTTCAACGTTCGGACCAAGCCTGCAGAGAAATTTCCTGGAATATTTGCATCAGATTCTTTTTTTGCGAGGTACTTTTACTCTTTCTCCTACCTTTTTCGCATAATTACCTTCAAATTCTGGCACTGTGATCAGTAACACAAGAATGTCTTTGGTAGATTCCCATACCTCCTGCCCTGTCTGATAATTTCACTCTTTGCGGCCGTTGTAACAATTGCCTGTTTCTGGATACCGGTAAGTTTTTTGTACCTAGCATTCTTTGTTTCTCTGGCTGATAAGTTATTCACTTCTTAAACATTGTTCTTGCCAGCTTTGTTTAAAATGTATATAGTAGACTTTGTCTCTACAAGTGTTCTTGATTTATTTGTAAAAATGTAACTGAAAGTATATATTTTCTGAAGTATCAAAATTAAGTTGATGGAAGAACATAGCAACACTTATTAGCATTAGTTGTTTGTTTAGCAGTGGGGGGCTGGTGGGTCTGTCTGAATGCCTCATGTCAATTTCAGCGTACCCAACTGTTAACATTTGTGGTGTGGACTCCTGAAAACTAGAAAATACGTGTATGTGGTTGAATAAAAAAATTGATATTTTATATCATGTTTCCACAATTATGTTCCTCAAATATATCTGAATTGTTCCATGGTGATTTGCTCTGAGTTTTAAGAAATGCAGGAAACCTTGCACACACACAACTCAGAGAAGATATCATCTCAAGGTTCCTATGATGCTTTGGAGTCTGCAACTCAAGGGTCTGATGAAAAAGAGGGATTGGGGGGACAAAAATCTACTTCTAAAGAAAGCCTCATTAAGAATTGGCCCCTTATGTCGTCCATCCTTGTATATTGCGTTTTCTCACTTCATGATATGGCTTACACAGAGGTAAGTTAATATCACGGCCTAATATTTAACGTTGAATTACTTAATGTGCCAAGTTTCTAAATTGCTTTCTGTTTCAGAAAAAGTTCAACATAGTTCATTTATCTGAGTGTTGCCTGTGGTTCAGCAATCTTTGTCAGATATGTTCTCTGATGCATCGCTGTAAAAACTGATTATAAGCTAAAACTGAATAGCACTCCTGACAATTTGCTATAAATATTTGCTGCATTTTTTTATTGTTACTATAAATTACTTTTATTTCAGGCAGAGGAGACATACACCCATTTTTGTGCATGATTAAGCAGCAGTGCTTTAACCTTCTTTAAGTTCAAGTAATGTCTATATCCATATAGGCTTTGCGCTCTTGATCTCCTCTTCTCTAATACGAATTTTACTTTTATTTGCCCCGTAAATATTACTATATACTATTACAATATTTTTAAATGGGATTCTTTTCCCTAGTAAACTGTACCATCACAGTATAGTTACAGCTGAAGAAAGTTATTTTTACATTTTCTTTTTTCATACTATCAACTTCGACTCACTAGAGCATATTTGTGGCCATAAAGAGAGCAAACTCTTGGGAAGAGAAGTGGAGATTAATTTAGAAGAGGTTAATGGGTGTCAAAGTTACACTCATCAGATTGCATAATTTCACGATATCAAGATAAGAAATTTTTCTGTTCATATAATTCCAATCTGATTCTCATTTGAACTTTTCAGTTGACCTTGTTTGCTTACATTCATCACGCCGTTAAACCTTTTAGTTAAACAGATATTTTCATTGTGGGCTGAGAGCCCCAGAAGACTTGGAGGCTTAAGTTATACAACTGAGGATGTTGGAACTGTTCTTGCAATCTCAGGTATGGGGTCGCTACATTTTTACCCTCTTTCAATTCTTTCTTCTTTTATTTTAAAGTAAAGGTGCTTTAAAAAGGTGTAGGAATAGGATCCACTGCAGCTGCTTTTTTTGAAAGAAAGTGTTGCAAATCCATCCTTTAAATGAGAATTAACACAATAGATGGTGCCGCTGAGCAGATATGCTAAACATTTAGTCAAAATGCGGCTCCGTCCTTTTGCTAAATATCCAACTTAGAATTTACTGGTTGTGTTTGAATGGACAAGATGCACAAGGAAAAAATTAAAATAAACAAAAACACAGAAGTTTGCCTTCTCCCACCCTCCTGAACCTCGTCTTCCAAGACTCAAAGAGACAAGTGGCAAGGAAGTATCATTTAGTTGATCAAAATTAAGCTGCAATGCGTGACATGTTACTTATAGATGCAAGATGTAAAGATTTTCTCCCTCTCAAAATGTTTGTATCATATCATGATCAAGTGAGGAGGTCATGCAGATATATATATATATTAGGGCAAGACATGTTATTGATTCATGATGTGAAGATTGTCACCCTCCCTCCACCTTAACCGCCACTAAAGTCCATTCTCGTTATGAAAAGGTCTTTGCACTTTGAACCCCTCACAGTTTTGAAAGGAGCTTCAGGGGTCCTGAATGTTGACTAGAGAAGGTGTACTAACCATCAACAACTTCTAAAATACATCGTATAGAGTACCAGGAGGCTCCTAAGATGAGAAAATCTTTCAAGATTCTTGTTTGCTCTTTTGACATAGTGATCCACTATTCATACTTTTTGGTGTTTCTGAGTTGTAATGTTGCTTTTTTAGGTAACTAGAGCATGCTTGTTGAATTAATAGTTTGATGAAATATTATGAAAAGTTATTTATGAACCTAAAGTTTCTCCTCCATGCTGCTTCTGACCTATATTGATATACTAATTCTCTGGTTTCAATCTTTATCATTTTGTGCTCTTTCCAGTTTCTCTCTCTCTCTCTCTCTCTCTCTCTCTCTCTCTGATGTTTGGAAACATAAATTTCTCCCATAGTTTCAGCGAGTGAGGAAATTGAAGTGATTGTTGAGTAGACAGGTCCTTAGAGCAATAGTGATCATTTTGAGTTAAGAAAGTCTTTCACTATGGACCAATAAAGTACATGAAATATTTGTCTCTATGTTGGTGATGGTTGTTGAAATATTTCAGGTGAAGGAAACTTCAATATCTACATCCTGTCAACTGTTAGGAACAAAAAGTTAATATAGATTGATAAATGGACACATAATTGAAATGATAAAGAAATAGATAAAACCTTTGTCTGACTGTTTAGGCTCTAAAAATGGATTCAGAAAGAAGCAATGATATTCTCAGTTCTGGCTTGCAGAAAAAAGCAGCACCAGAGATTTAATTAAACTGTTTTCATCTACCAGCAGAAGTTGTCATTTATATGGCAGGGATGTCACTATGTCTCTCATTTATTAAGTCTATCCGAAGCCATCTATACTGTTCCATATTTGTATTGAACTCCTGTGGAAAGGATATGGCCTTTCTAGGTTTTTCCACTCTCTCTAGTGAACCCAAAAAAGATGACAAACCATCTAAATTTTATTTTTCTTCGTAACCTACTAGTCATATATTGCTCACTTAAGTACATCCATGGGTTGCTGACGGCTTGTTCAAATTTCAGGTTTGGGTCTTCTTGTCTTTCAATCTTCGTTATATCCACTTGTTGAGAAAATCATGGGTCCTATCAAGCTTTCTCGAATTTTAGGAGTAAGAACTTGAAACTTGAGATACGATATGGATGTGGTCTAGACAGTCTATTTAATCAAAGGTTCTCTGTTGAATGCAGATCATTTCAATTCCTCTATTAACAAGTTATCACTACATAGCCATGCTATCTGGGATCACGCTCTCCATAGTGTTAAACTGTGCATCTCTACTGAAGAATGTTCTATCTGTAAGTGACATTTTTACCATAGTCACTTTAGTTAAAGTTTGCACCTGAGCATCTCTATTGGAGAATGTTCTATCTGCGGGTGACATTCTTATCATAGTCAAGATAGTTTAATTGCCATTGATATATGGACATTGATCGTTATTTAATTGATTTTCTCTAGATGAACATGGACCATATAGTTATATTTGTCATGTATTCTTGGCGGTTAATATAGCTAGAATAGAACTTTACATAATGTAAATTCCTTGCATATGACGTTGCAGCTAGAAACATCAACATTGTTACCATTATTTTCGTATTCTGCTATATTCATTTTGCTTTTTCTTTTCTTTGATACCTCATCATAACCCCCTAAATGTAGGTGTAGTGCCCCTAAATTCAACCTGTAATAATTCCACCTTAGATATCTAGTTTCTGCAGAGTAGGTTTAACATTTTCCTTTATTGAGGCTGCTACTTGCTTGAAGAGTCGCCTCTGCAGAAAGATTTTGGTTCATGAGATACGCTGAGAGGAAAAATTTGTCTGATTACATGGAAACCTCAAGATGATGATATGATGAAAGATGGTCAGTATTTTGGCTTTTAAATGGAAATTCTTATTGCATCCTGATGAGTACATATAGCACATTACTAGCATGTAACTGCATATAGTTTAAAACCAACCTGTGTCCTACAAATAATTTCATATTTCAATATCAAAAATTCTGCATCATCCAAAACTAACTGGGACTTATCTTGTTTGGTCTCTGTTCAAACACGGTAAGTTTAACCCAAATGTCGCATATAATCTGAAACCTAGTATACCAGTTCACAAAATTGTTTTGTACATGTAACTTTGGGCTCTGATATTTAAGTATAGTTCACATTCTGTTTGATTGTTGAACAAAAGAAACTGTGGCCAACTTACCAAACATCAAGAAAGTTTGCAACACAAATGAGCTTGTCAAAATGATCCTGTCCACTGTTTTCCTTTTATGGGTCCTGTGTAGTCACTCCGCGAAGCCCTATCTGTAGCAAAATCACTCTTAAGAACTATTAGAGCTTTGAATCTGAAATTCAACACTGAGTATGCTGAAGATTTGTCTGGATTGGGAAACAGTATCCGTAAAAACACTATTTATCAATTCACTACCATCACCAAATCATAATAGGACAAAGAGCAGAGTCAAACCAACTAAGCAATGACTCTGCTGATGTCAGCACTTTCTTGATTCTAGTTTCCACCAAGAGTTTTGGTAAATTTTGATGATTTATTTGACTACCACTTGCTCTTATGCCCCCACAATCAAGCTCCAAATGGTTAAGTTTCAAAGTGTGGGAGTAAAAGACTTGTTTCCTACTAGTTTGACCTATACACAATTGTGCTGTAGATGCACACTGCATGTAAATTTTGAAGACACAAGTCATGAAATGAGTTCCTTCACTGCTTAACCAGTAGAAAAATATACATTGTGCAAGTACATCCATCTACTTGAAATGTATGCTCTTGTAGAAAATGAATAGAGCATATTTCTCAATACTTGTAAAAATGAGTTTTCTCTATTACACTCGATTATCTACTAGGATTAATATGGAATGAGCAATCCATTTTTTCTATTTTAAATTTCATAATTATTAAATTTCATTTTCACCAGATCTCTATCGTAACGGGGCTGTTCATATTACAAAATAAAGCAGTGGTAATTCTTCAATCATTGATCTCTCAAGTCTCCTCTATTTTCCTGTTTACTTTGTCTAGTTTTATACAATTACGTATCCATATAACATTTCTTCTAACTAAATGAGCACAGGACCAACACCAAAGAGGAGCTGCAAACGGTATAGCCATGACCTTGATGTCACTTTTCAAAGCTGCTGGTCCAGCAGGGGGAGGAGCACTGTGAGTTTCTCTTGGATGTCTAGTTTTAATCTTTCACCATTCCGAGCAATATTTGATCCAAACTATTGGTTTTTCATTTTCTGGTGATAACAATTCGTAAAATTTAAAAATAATGTTGAAGGCCCCAAGAACAAACATACTTCCATACTGTTCTTCATCTCGATAGCATGCATGCCAAAGATAGACAAATTCTTAAACATGTAATCTTTTGGTCATGGTGTGAATCATGCTCCATAAACCAAGCATATTCAGAGTGCATCCCCGGACATATACAGATAAATGTGACATGAAAACTTCGAGATTTTCTTCTCTTACTAAGTAGTCATTCAAATCAATTCATGCAGATTTTCTTGGGGACAAAAGCGCCAGCATGCTGATTTCCTGCCAGGTATGTTTCACTAAGTTTATTGCAAGTGATTATGATGCCTAGGTACATATAATACAACTAAATAATATCTTACTCGATGCTTATCAGGGATCAACAACAACAGGGGTCATTTGTGCTATTGTGTTCTATTAGGACCATATCTAATGTTAGACGCCTTAGTCTCAGTTCCATTTTCAAAACCGTAATCAACTTGATTTATGCAACCCCTTCTTTATTTTCAAATCATTCATTTGACTACTTCTGATAAATACACCAATACCATACCAAAGAAATCTCCAAGGTTTATCTTGGGTAGACACTATCTCAACAATCACTGACTTCTAGACTTTCTTATTAATAACTAATACCACAGTATAGGTTACAATCTAGATGCCATTGAACTTTACATGTTTCAGGTAAGGTTAGTTTAGTTTACTTTCTTCTTGATAAGTAAGGTTCATTTAGTTTGCATAAAAGCAATAAGCATCTACTTTTAAGTATCCCTTCTCAACACGCTTCATTTAGTTTGCATAAAAGCAATAAGCATCTACTTTTAAGTATCCCTTCTCAACACGATTTTCTTTGGTATTCGATGCAAAAAAATTATACGGATCTTTAAATGCAGGGGATCAAATGGTTTTCTTCATCCTGAATGTGATCGAGGCAATCGGAGTTTTGCTGACATTCAAACCATTTTTAGTCGAACGAGTGTAACAATTGAGCAACAATAGTTAACAATTATTATTCAATAATTGCATGATGGAGTATTAAGAGCCATATTCTTTGTAAGTCGGCAAATGCTTGGGGCCAAATTACTTCGTAACAAGGCTCACACTCGATTCGAATTTGTTTTACATACATTCTACTTCAAATTGTTTAACAATTTTTTTTATTTAAACTGGTTGAATTTGTAAAACTAATAAAAATTGTTCATCTGAACCAAAATAATAATAATAATAATTGTGATTTTAAATCTTTTTAAATCCTATTTTTTTTAGTTACTCGTCGTCATTGTTATTGTTATTATTATAATAATATCATATAAATTAGAATATAATCAAGGCTATTAGGCAATATAATATAGAACGATTACTAATACATAAAGTTATTATTATTATATTATTATCAATTATTTTGTTATCAAGAGTTACATAGCAATAATATTGCCAATAGTATTGATAAAACTACAATACAATATAAAAAGTTAGAAAAATCAAAAGTTTACGACCCCACTTGCGAGCTCTTGAGCACCTATTTTTCCAGGCACAATAACTTACTGTCTTTAACTAAACAATGGCAGTGTGGGTGGTGAAGATTCTGCAAATACATTTCTAAGTCTAATGCTGCATTAAAAAAGGATGGTTTAAGATTTTAGGTATATACATCTTTTGAATATGTAACTCTCCATCTCTATTGAAGTAGGGTCTCTCAATGATAGCTATTGCTTTGCAAGAAGCATCCCAGCATCTACTCTAGTTTGTAAAAATAACAAATAAATAAATAAAATAATTTTATGACATTAGGGATTTATTGCAGCATAGAATCTCTTTCTTCTTCAAGAAGAAAGTAGACAAGTTTGTCAACAAGGGGAAAATATTTTAGTGTCTGTTGTCCCATTAATGAATTATTGCAACCTTAAAATCAGCATTAGTTTGCAGAGATCATTTCTATATATTATATTGGTATTTTGATCATTTCCAATAATACTTTGCTATAAAATATTGAGCTAAACATAAATAGGAGCAAAGGCACCAAAAACATCGAGATATTTTCGAGAATTTCAAGATTCACAATCAAATTCTAAAGAGTTCTCATTTGCCCGTATTTAATTAGAAGCAGTTCTTTTATTTTATTTGAAGAAGAAGCATGACGAGAACTTCCTTATGTTCAATTTATATTATTTTTTTCTTGTTATTTTAACATATATGAAATTTATGTTATCTATAAATTAGCAACAAAAAGTAATAATACGGTTTTCGAATTTTGATAACTTGAATGTAGACTTTGACAGATCTCTTTCAAAGTTGATTTGTCATTTGATAATATTAATTTAAAGGTCTAACATTGTAATTTAATGGTATTGACATTCGCATTAAATATCGTGGATCATGAATGCCTCGATATTTACTTTTAATGTCGTGATTGTAGAACCTCCTTCAATTTTATAGAGATCATTCTTATTTATACTTGTAGAATTCTTAGATATCACCCCTATTATACTTGTAGAATGTGAGCTTTTATAATATTATTTTATAAAGTGACCTGATTTAATTGACATTTACTTCCTTAATCATAAGATTTGATTTGAATTACTAAAATATTGACTTTCACTTTCATATCCTGCAAATATGATTTGAGTTTTTTTATATCGCAATTTTATCCATAATAATATTTGATTTGCCTATCAATTAAAAAACTTATATGATTTTGGAATTTAATAAATTTTTTAAAATAAATAAAAATAAAAAAATAAAAAATAAAAATATAATACGATATTAATGCATAATTGACCAAAATTGTAGTATTTTACATTTACAATAGGAAAAAGTGTAAACTTATTTATTAATGGGTTGAATAAATTCTTTTAAAACTATTTTAGGCAAGAGTGAGCGTGATGAATTCAGGCACCTCTGGGACCAAGGCATGAGATAGACCGGCATCTTATATTGACTTTTGAAAAGTAACAATTTGGCAACTGAAGGTTTAAAAATTAACATGTATCTTCAAACTTTATACATTATTATATGTTGACCCGCTAAACTTTGCTAAATATGAATTCTGGCCAAAGAAGTTTGACAAAAATAATAATAATAGTAAACTATGATTTTACCTTAAAACATGCATGAGAAGATAAACTTGAAATAAAAAGAAGAAAATCAATTCATGAAATTATAAAGGAAGTGATAAAGTTGTTGGAAAATGCAAAGAGGATGAAAATGAACGACAAAGTCTATTAATTGGGTTTTTATAATTAGAAGACATTAAAACCAAAGATGTTTGATCATAATGCACAAAATTTGATGGCCATGTGACTCAACACTTGTTATGTTTTATGGAAACAAAATTTAGAAATTGCTAGAGATTTATGACTACTTGATGTTCAAATGGATTCGCATCCCTTCAAAACAATGATGGATGCATGATTTGAAGACTGGGAAGGGGGAGTTTAATTACTAATCATTTTCTTTTACATTTCCAAATGATGTACTTAATCATATGTGTAGACTTCATGACAAAAATCAGAGTGGCTTAAGTGAGTTCTTTCATATATCTGAAGAGTACTTATATAAGATACAATTTCATCGAAAAAGAAAATTCAACTACACAATCAATCTGACAACAAATACCCTAATTTAATGCATTAATTCCAAGCTAAATAAGAAAATACAGGCTAATTCTCCTTCTCAAGTTGGTGCAAAGATATCTCACATGCCCAACTTGGATAGTGTTTTGTAAAATGGACCACTACTAATGATATGAGTAATAATATCATCCAGCTGATTTGCGCTCTTAATGTATGAAACCTTTATCTACCAGAATCTAGATTATATTTGATGTAGTTCCTACCAAGTTCCACGTGCTTAGTTCGGTAGTACTGTACAGGGTTATTTGCTATCTCAATAGTTGTAGTATTATCACAAAAGAGCACCATAGTCTTCTTTGGACCGAACCCGAGAGATGATTCTTAGCCAATTACGCTCTATAGTTGCATGATGAAGAACACGATATTTAGCTTTTGCACTAGACAAAGACACATTCTGTTTATTACTCCTCAAAGTCACCTAATTAGCTCCAACAAATAATACATACCCAGATGTAGACTTGTTATCCAGCCTAAATCGAGCAAAGTTAGAGTCTATGTAACCTACAATATCTAGATGCCCATGTTTGTAGAAAATAATACCTTTGCTTGGAGTGGACTTTAGATAAGCTAAGATACGATTCACTGCATTCATGTGTTGGTCACTCGGATTGTGCAAGAAATGACTCACAACACTAACTGCATATGACAGGTCATGTCTAATATGAGTTAAATAAATCAACTTCCCTACTAGTCTTTGATATCTTTTTTTAGTTTGTTGGTACCTGATCAGGATAGATACTAAGGTCATGGTACACCTCAATGGGAGTATCTACAAGTTCAGGGAGAGTTACCAGTTTCAACCAAGAGATCTAATATATACTTTCATAAAGAGAGGAAAAGTCCTTGCTTTAAGTTATAGATAGCTTTGAAGCT